>JAQFYQ010000184.1:0-20066 GCA_034694885.1 Buchholzia appendiculata | reverse complement strand
TCGTGTACCAAGAACACATGGTACATGTACTCGTGTACCAAGAACACATGGTACATGTACTCGTGTACCAAGAACACGAACTGTTTGATGATGTCGAGAAGGGAATCTGGAATATATCTTTGCTTTATTGCATTAAAAACTAAATAATCTGATGCACTTAAAAAAGCAATAGGAACAAGCTCTTCTGAAGCTCCATCTTTCCCAGCAGCGGTTTGTGCGGAGACAAGATGGACATTCGTCTATAATCTAAGGTACTGATGTGAGTAAAATGGACTAGAGGTGCGATAATGTTGATGACCTGTTGGTAAAATATAGAGTTACGCGTTGCAGGCTTTAATTCTACAAATTCGATTCGTGATCCATTGGTGCTCTACTTCAGGCCTACTCGCATAAGCAATGAGTAAGCCTGATGTTAAAATTTGCTCAATGTTTTTCATAGATGATTTTATGTTGATATTTTCTATGCGATTTCGGACTAAATGGCGCCTCAGAAGATCAGGAGAGAGGCTCATAGTTAGAACGAAACTAACGAAGAATGAAATGATACAGATGTATTTTAGTTCATACATTTAGTTATTGTATTTCAGATTTCTGAGCATCGCTTTTGAGTATCGTTTGTGTACCTTATACCTTAAAATCATTAATAGTGATTTTGCTAATAATGTCATAAATAAATAGAATTATTACTTTGATGTGTCCCATGGATCATTGAACTGTGGAATAATGACAAATGAATAACTGTGAGATTGCTTTCCTTTCCAGGTGCCTCAGGCAATGCAGGTCCACTTGGATCTCCAGGCCCAACTGGAGCGACAGGAAATACGGGATTAGCTGGATCAGCAGGTGCACCTGGAGGCCCTGGTGCCAGTGGAGCCCCAGGTCAAGCTGGCCCTGCTGGAGCTGCTGGACCTGCGGGTCAGCCGGGAACAATCGGTCAGCAAGGTCCAGCTGGAGCAAGTGGAACACCTGGAGCAGCTGGACCTGCGGGTCCTGCCGGATCTACTGGAGCACCAGGTCCTGCTGGAGGATCTGGAGCACCTGGTACGGCTGGACCAGCTGGACTACCTGGAGCTTCTGGAGCACCAGGAGCATCAGGTCCTATAGGTGCACCAGGCGAGAGAGGACCGGATGGAAACGTGGGAGCACCTGGAACTCCAGGCGCTATCGGTGGTATTGGGTCTATTGGTGCAAGTGGTGCTGTTGGTCCAAACGGAGCATCTGGAGCTGCTGGTGCTATTGGTCCTAGTGGTGTTGCCGGAGCAAGTGGAGCTCCTGGAGCACCTGGTCCAGGTGGAGCAAATGGTGCAAATGGAGCAAGTGGTGCGGCAGGTTCTCCTGGACCGGATGGACAAGTTGGAGCCCCTGGTGTAGCCGGAGCGCCGGGTGGGACTGGAAGTCCTGGTCCTGCCGGTGTTGCAGGAGCTCCTGGTGCAGCTGGACCGAAGGGTGCTCAAGGTGCCTCTGGTGCACAAGGATCGGGAGGAGTGGTCGGTGCAAGTGGAAGCGCTGGTGCTACAGGTGCCCGAGGTGGAGTTGGAAGCTCTGGCTCCCCTGGTGTGTCGGGAGCTACCGGTCCATCAGGTGCTGCTGGTGCCCCGGGCCCGGCAGGTAATGCAGGTGCTCCTGGAGCGTCGGGTGCCCAAGGATTGGCAGGGGATACTGGAGCTGCTGGATCAGTTGGGGCTCCTGGAGCTACAGGACCAGCTGGATTGGTTGGATCACCTGGAGCTGATGGACCCCTTGGTGCAATTGGTGCAACCGGTACACGTGGAACTGATGGTGTTGCCGGTGCTTCAGGACAGATTGGAACTCCAGGATTGCCAGGAGCTTCTGGTGCGCCCGGATCTCAGGGAAGTGCTGGTGCTCCTGGACTGGCTGGTCCAGCTGGAGCACCTGGAGCGTCCGGAGTGAGTGGCCCAGTAGGTGCGAGTGGTGCTCCGGGAACTCCGGGTGTGATTGGAGGTCCAGGTCTCGAGGGACCTCAAGGCCCTGCTGGTGCATCTGGATCCGCTGGTGCTGTCGGTGCTCCTGGAGTCGCTGGTCCTGCTGGTGGCGTAGGTGCGCCTGGACAGGCTGGAACACCTGGAGCAACTGGACCAGCTGGTGCTGCCGGTGCTGCTGGAGCTACTGGACCTGCAGGACCATTGGGAAATCCTGGTGCAAATGGACTGCCTGGTGGACCAGGTGCAACTGGTCTACCTGGAGCTTCAGGCAATGCTGGAACAATTGGAGCTCCTGGAGCTGCTGGACCTGCTGGACTTGCTGGAGCATCTGGTTCTGCCGGAGCTTCTGGAGCAGCTGGAGCTCCCGGAGCTGCTGGACCACAAGGAGTGGCAGGAGCGCCTGGTTCTTCTGGCGCTCCCGGAGAAACAGGAGCGAGTGGAACCCCTGGAGCGCCTGGCTCTTCTGGAGCACCTGGTGCAAGTGGACCGGCTGGAGTCGCGGGACCAAATGGAGCCACTGGATTAGCTGGCGCCCAAGGAGCAACTGGACAACTTGGAGCATCTGGACCCTCCGGAATAGCAGGCGTGAATGGAGGTACTGGATTGCCTGGACTCACTGGTGCTAATGGTCTTCCGGGAAACATGGGTGCAACTGGAAATCCTGGAGCACCTGGCACTGATGGAAGGACCGGTCCAGTAGGTGCAACTGGCACTGCTGGAGCCCCTGGAGGCACTGGAGCCCCAGGTCCTGCTGGAACTCCTGGATCATCTGGAGCACCGGGAGCACCAGGAACTGCAGGAGCATCTGGAGCGCCAGGAACACCAGGATTGGCTGGAGCGACTGGAACACCAGGAGGAACTGGAAACCCAGGAGCTGCTGGAGCTCCGGGAGCATCGGGGACACCGGGAGCTCCAGGTACTCCAGGTGCTGCTGGATCTAAGGGTCCAACTGGAGCATCAGGGTCAGCTGGGGCTACAGGCGCGGCAGGTAAAACTGCTTGTTCTTTCAGACTTTTTCATTCGTCTTTTACAAATAATTTTTGCACTATAGTAGGATTTCAGTAAGGTAATCTGTTCCCCTCTGTCATTACTTATTTTTTTCCACAGTGTGCGTTGTGCAGGTGGACGAGATTCCGTTGCTGATTATACTGGAGACATGATTGTGCAGATGCACAAACATTCCTCCAGTACAATCGGCAATATACTTGATATGCACTGATGTTAACCGTTCTCGTTTTGTTTTCAAACACGCAACGAATTGTCATACTGTAAATGCATTGTGAAGTTTGTAAGTAAAACTTGTGTGTAGTTTGAAAACCATTGAATTTGATTCAGTCGTTTACAAAAAGTAGTGCGGTTTAACAACGAAAGCAAATCCTACTTGAAAGCTGGTTCCTGAATTGAGATATACGTACTTGAAAGAGCCTTTTTGTAGTTCGAATATTTCCCATGTGTGACATTGGTAATTACTAATTACAATCTCCCAGAGCATTTTATGTAATATGAAGTATTATATGTAGTACAAAATAAGGCCACAAACAAAGCAATTACATCCTGAATTATATTCAATAGAATTTGTTTACATTGCAAAGGTCAACCGGGTGCATTGGGAAGGACAGGCGTTATCGGTGCTACTGGAATCGCGGGAGCAGCTGGAGCATCAGGCGGAGTCGGCGCAACCGGTCGACAGGGACCTGCTGGTATAACTGGAGCCACGGGGACAGCAGGAGGTACTGGGGAGCGAGGAGGGCCTGGAGCTCCTGGAGCGTCAGGTCCTGCAGGTGCTCCTGGAGCTTCGGGTGTAGCTGGAGCACCAGGAGCATCTGGAGCAAATGGCCCAGCAGGAGGGAAAGGAAATCCTGGAGCGTCGGGAGCTCCTGGTACTGGTGGATCGCCTGGATCTACAGGAGCTCAAGGAGCTAAAGGAGGGACTGGAGCTCCGGGTTCAACTGGTCCTGCTGGACAAGCTGGAGCGCCTGGATCCATAGGTGCTGCAGGTGTGATTGGTCCCAATGGAAGCCCTGGGACACCTGGTAATCAAGGTGTGACTGGATATACAGGAACCCCTGGTGAGGCAGGAACTGTAGGAGCTAGTGGACAGGCTGGAGCACCTGGAGCTGCTGGACCTAATGGAGCAGCAGGAGTCGTGGGTGCTAGTGGAGCGAATGGAAGAACAGGTGCTACTGGAGGACCGGGATTGGCCGGTGGACCAGGATTGGCAGGTGTTGCTGGTGCCCCAGGATCTAGTGGACCAATAGGTGCTCCAGGTGCCTCAGGAGCAGCTGGTGCCTCAGGTCTGCCTGGCCCTACTGGTGCTAGTGGAATAGCTGGTGCTCAGGGTTCAACTGGAACAGTTGGAGGTACCGGATTGCCTGGACAGCCTGGACCTGCCGGAGTACAAGGAGCACCTGGAGCTACGGGACCGAGTGGAGTTGCTGGAGCTTCTGGTGCCCCTGGAGGAGCTGGAGCATCTGGAGCACCTGGACTTGCTGGAGCTACTGGACCATCTGGACCTCAAGGAGAAGCTGGTGCTATCGGTGCCAGCGGACCTGCAGGTCCTCAAGGAATTGCTGGAGCACCTGGAACACCGGGTGCTAGTGGAACACCAGGTGGTACTGGTCCTGCGGGTCTCATTGGACCAGTTGGATTGCCTGGCATAGCTGGAGCTGCTGGATTGCCTGGAGCGTCAGGTCCTGCTGGAGCTGCTGGAACTCCTGGGGCGAGTGGACAAGCTGGTTCAATCGGTCTGCCTGGAGCTTCTGGAGCGCCTGGACCAATCGGTGCGTCGGGTCTTGCAGGATCAGCTGGAGTAACTGGAGATACTGGACCTGCCGGTAAGTTGCGAGGCGTGTTGTTGCGCTTTATCTGGCTCGTTTCCATGATTGTTCTCAGCTTTCATTATCTTTTGTGAAATTTTGTACGAACAACAACGAAAAAACAGACGAGACCTTCAAGATGATACAACGATATATCTAGATATGTTGTAGATCCTAGCATTTGTATCAAGATTTTAAATAGGATGGTATTTATTCTTTTTGGATCACTGGAGCGTTATGGCTTCAGTTTAACTTTAAGCATGTCGTGTATCATTTGTAATACACAATTGCATCTCTTGTATCAACTCTGTGTATGTGCTTGTATCTCTGTGATGCTCTATATATATTGCTGCTTGTATCTGTATGGCGCTCTATATATTCCTGCTTGTATGTGTGTAGGACTAGTTGGGCCTGCAGGTGCTCCTGGTGCTATTGGTGCATCTGGTGCTGCTGGACCAATTGGACTCCCAGGATCCATCGGTCAACCAGGGTCTTCTGGAAGTGCAGGCTCGGATGGAGCCCCAGGTCAAGCTGGACCAGCTGGAGCAGCTGGATCGCCTGGAGCAAGTGGCCCGGCTGGTAGTCCTGGTGCCTCAGGAGCCCCTGGAGGACCAGGCGTAGCTGGACAGCCTGGAGATATTGGAGCTCCAGGACAACCTGGAGCGTCTGGAGCAACCGGATCGAACGGAGTTGCAGGTCAGGCAGGAGCCCCAGGTGCCAGTGGACTGCCTGGAATAACTGGAGCATCTGGACTCATTGGCCAGTCAGGAGCGACAGGGGTAGCCGGCACACCAGGAACGATTGGTCAAGCTGGAGCTCCTGGAGTAGCAGGATCAAGTGGTGGTACTGGAGCTGCTGGACAAGTTGGAGCGCCTGGAGGCACGGGAGCCCCTGGAACACCTGGAACTGCCGGTGCTAGTGGTGCTGCTGGTGCATCTGGTCAAGCTGGTACGCCTGGAGCGTCTGGTGGAGCAGGCTCGACTGGATTCACTGGTCCTGATGGTCTGATAGGTTCACCCGGTGCAAGCGGAACAGTCGGTGTCCGAGGACGAACTGGAATTACTGGTAACCGAGGTCCATCTGGAGCGACGGGTATGGCTGGACCAGCTGGTGTACTGGGAAATCCTGGATACACTGGTAACACTGGTGCCAACGGAGCTGTGGGAGCAACTGGAACCATCGGTTCAGTCGGAGCTACTGGCACAGCGGGTGCTTCGGGTGCTCCTGGAGCGCTTGGACAAGCTGGTAGTCCTGGAAGTACAGGACAGGCCGGTACTAATGGAGCTACAGGGCCAGCCGGCGCACCGGGGGCCTCCGGTTCAAGTGGAGCTATGGGTCAGACGGGTGCGACGGGTCCGGAAGGGCCTGCAGGAGAATTGGGCTTGGCAGGACAGCCAGGCTCTAATGGTCAGCCAGGGACCCGGGGTCAAGATGGACCTGCTGGTGCTTCTGGTCCAGCAGGATTACCGGGAGCATCTGGAACTCCTGGAGCGTCGGGAAATCCCGGTGCAATTGGAACAGCGGGTCCGAAGGGAGCTGCTGGAGGCTCGGGAACAGCTGGAGCACCTGGATCAACTGGACTTCCAGGTGCTTCCGGCAGTGCTGGCATCAAAGGGCCTTCAGGTGCAACGGGAACTGCAGGAACTGCAGGAACTCCAGGAGCTAGTGGTAGTCCAGGCACTCCGGGTCTGCCTGGAGCTTCTGGACCTGTAGGACTAACGGGCTCCATCGGAGCAACTGGAATCATTGGTCCTGCTGGTGCAGCTGGAGCAAATGGAAATGCTGGTGCCTCCGGTGCTGCGGGTACCCCAGGTCAGAATGGAATTCGAGGACCGACTGGAGCTACGGGTGACTCCGGAGGAGCTGGTCTTGCGGGACGTCCTGGACAGCCGGGCGTGGTTGGAGCGTCGGGAACAAATGGATCGCCTGGTCTGCCTGGTGCACCTGGAACTCCAGGATCCACTGGAGGACCTGGTCTACCAGGCTCGCAAGGACCTGTTGGACCTGGTGGTGCTCAGGGAACTGCAGGACAGGCCGGTGCGCCTGGATTGGACGGTGGTGCAGGTAAGCTGGCAAGATATTGCTATCCCTTGTTACCTCTAGTCTAGTGTCTTAATTAAACTTTAGTGATGAGTTTACATTACAAACCTGATTCAGAATCTTGTGGCATTATATTGGAACTGGTATCATATTTCTGTAGTACATCTTGGAAGCCTGTCTTGGCATCTGGCAGTTTATCCATTAGATGCTGATGATATACAATTTTTAAAGACACAATCTATGTATGTGTGTCTGCATGTATTGTATGTATGTATGCAAAATGCAGTTCTAACGCACCAGACGTTGCCAAGGTAAACCTTCGTAAGTGCATGAGATAGCAAGTTTACTACAATACTACATACAGTACGTTGAAGTCAAAATACTGGTGCTAAAGTTTTTTCCAAAGATAGACTCCTTCAATTTCTCGTAAGATTAAGCTCTTTGAATCTCTGACATACTTTAGTCTACGGTATCCATCTACTGGAGAATTCGAATTAATTGTTGTGATGTGTTTTCAGGCTCTGTTGGTTTTACGGGTCCCGCTGGATTGGACGGCGAAAAAGGCATTCCAGGACGACCAGGATTCACTGGAGCCACTGGACCGGGTGGTGGTGATGGAGCACTTGGAGCAACTGGAGCCACTGGATTAGTAGGCTTCACTGGAGCTCAAGGAGGGGGTGGAGGAGCTGGATTAATTGGAGCGACAGGAACTCCTGGTAGACCTGGTCCACGTGGAAATCCTGGAGCAACGGGATCCGGCGGCGGAGAGGGTCTGAATGGTCCTGAAGGTGAAGCTGGATCTCCAGGTGCCTCTGGACCTGCAGGAGGTCCTGGTTCCGCAGGTGCTCCAGGTACAGCTGGAGGGAGTGGACTTCCAGGCTCTCCAGGTTCACCTGGTGATGCCGGAGCTGCTGGATCAACCGGAGGGACGGGTCTGGCAGGACCTGCAGGTGCACCTGGTACTCAGGGAGCTTCAGGACCGGTCGGTACAGGAGGAGCTCCTGGAAGTGCTGGAACACCAGGAGCTCCAGGTGGCACTGGAGTAGCTGGAGCACCTGGCTCAGCTGGTCCAGTTGGTGATTCAGGCCGAAGCGGGGCAACAGGTGGAATAGGAGACACAGGAGTTGTCGGTACAGGTGGTGAAACCGGTATTCGAGGAGTGATTGGGGCAACTGGTATAACTGGTCCGAATGGTAGAACTGGAGTGGTAGGCGATACTGGTGCCACAGGACCACGAGGACCAACAGGAGTCATAGGATCTTCTGGACGGCCTGGAGCGCTTGGATCAGTGGGATCAACTGGTGTGACGGGTAGAAGTGGGGCTACTGGATCGACTGGAATAACCGGTGCTTTTGGAGTCGGGGGCCGTCCAGGTCCAGCCGGGTCGACTGGGTTTACGGGTGACACGGGTGTTGCAGGTGACACAGGAATGGCTGGACCTCCCGGAACAGTCGTCGGTCTTGCTGACATCAGTACGTATTACTCTAGCCTTGTGATCGCACTTAATTCAGACTGCGATGTGAAGGTTTCTATTGGAGGTCGACATTTTATCTGACCTGATAAAAGAATTTATATAGAATTATAATTTAGCTGATGTACGATTTTAAACATGGTATATGAGTGTGAAGGAAAGAGTAGTCTATTTTGTGTCACAAGCTTTGCAGCCTAATTTATTAAAGATATGAATTTTCGATTTCTTTCGTGCAATGTGTAAAATTGCTATGAATACAAGAAACTGGTAATTTAACGCTCCTGCTGTTATTTTATAAAGCTATTTATAAAACGCGCACTGGCATTTTGTACAGGCCTGTTTGAGACTTACAACGATCTGAATTCCTTGTAGGTGTAATAGTTTAAATTGTCATGCAATAGTTATTACAATCTTTGCAATGTGTTTGTTAGCCTGATCGAAATGTTTGACCTGCTGCTGCACTTTTCAATTTGTATGTCTGTATGTCTATATGTGTGTATGTGCATTGAACAGATCTGCATCAGTACTGTCTCAGTCTGGATTGTGAAGTCTGTGTTTTTCTGTTTGTGTGTCTGTGTGTATGTCTGTGTGTCTATGAGTCTGTGTGTATGTGTATTGAACAGATCTGAACCAGTACTGTCTCAGTCTGAAATGTGATAACCGATGCGAAGTGGCTGTGTCCGACAGACCTCCGTACTACAGAGCCTACTGCCTGTGCGAGAAAGACACAGAGACCGTTCGAGTTGCTGAAGGATTCAATTGTAGTGGTAAGAAAACGTTCACGATGCCTTGCATAAATCCTCATTATGTACTGTGTAATCCAAGGTCGTGTTTTTGAGCCGTACTAGCTAAATTCAATTATTCTGCTGTTATGAAAACCTTTAAGAATGCACATGAATATAACTTTACTGATTCGCAGGCTATTGGCATCTAGTTAAAAAAAACATTGAAGAAAAGCACTGAAGGTCGAAAGAGAAGAATCTGTGCATGGCACACGATCATGAATCAATGAATAAAGTGTGTACAACTTGTATCTCTGTGAGATGCTGTGTTGAACCTGTTAGCCCAGTGAGGAAGGGCATCCAGCTCGTCGTGGTCGTCCACGGGACGAGCTGTGAGACAGCGGGCAACAGGAAAGGCATCCGACCGTAAAATGCTGTTTCACTAAATCCAATGTGGCAAGTTAGCATAGGCTCATATAGTTGTTACTCAACTCTCTGCTACATCTTCTTCCCGAAGGATAGATTAAAAAAAGATTGTGGCGACGTCAGGTGCAACATATCCGATAATAGAACATATTTGATAATAGAACATATCTGATAAAGGATCATGTCTGGCAATGGAACGTATCTGATAATAGAACATATCTGATAATGGAACATATTATCTGGCAATGGAACATATTTCACAGTATAGTATATCTGACAACGTCAGTTATCTGATCACGCAAATGATAATCAGATAGCTGGGGCTGATCAGATAACATATGGAAAGTTATGACTAGTGACGAGATATCAATTGCGGTTAACATGTTGATGATGATGATTAAGTGCAAAATCTCTGAGATATCAACTGGATTATAGATCATGTTTTATTGCTTCATTTCAGCTTTGGATGCCTGTGATATTAACAATGGTGGTTGTCAAGACGTCTGTGAAGCAGTGACAAATGGTCCTCGTATCTGCCACTGTCCGCTCGGTTATCTGCTTAATTCTGACGGCAAAAGTTGCGACCCAGACGGTAATTACTAAAGACTTTACTTTACTTCTTCAGATATCCTGAGTACATCTGAGGAAACATCTGAGTTGTATCTGTTGTTGTATTGGACTTGCTGACTAAAGTCTCACAGAGGCAGACACGAATGACTTGTTTATGTCTTACCATGACAAAGAATTTAAACGGAATCACTTTTTGCTTTCAACATGATCACACATCTCGTCTTCTGAGAAAAGACCTATTGACCCTATACGCATGTCCATAGGCGGTGCAGACATTTTGACTCGGGGGGGGGGGCTTCAAAATTCCCGACGAGTGTGGGGGGGGGTTGGGGAGCACCAACAAAAATTTAAAGAAGGGAGAGGGTTATGGCGCACCATAAAAGGGCGTGATGCACCGCAAATTACACACGCAAATTTAATTTAGACAAATATGTGGGGCCAAGCCCCCCCCAAGCCCCTGATTTGCGCCGCCTATATGTGCATATCCAAACAGTTGACTTTGTTGTAATGATTTTAAAATAAAAGGCATGACGTCATCTGCCATGAGATTTACAATTTTCATTTAACTTGAAATTTGTAAAGCTGGATGAATAATTATGATGATGACTATCCTAAATTCCTAATGTACACTATCATGATCACAAACCTATTATTGCATGATTGGGGCGTAATTTCCTGTTATTTTCAATGTGGTCGTTGTTAAAGTTCATTGTGTAGCTTTGTTTAGTTATTCAGAGTTTACCGGGAAAATTACATTTGATGTACACGCACATATCAAAACTTAAAAAAACACTGCGGTCAGTCAATTTTTGACACTACTGATGATGCCCACACACCGTTGTGTAGTTTGGTGCAACTACGATCTTCTACTGTGTATCTGTGCGTGTTTCAGTCGAGGTGTCCAAGAGCCTTACCATGGTCGACTGTGGCTTTGAGAATGGTGGTTGTCAGCAAGTTTGCACTCCTCTCAGCGTTAGCACAAAACTTGGTCACTGTGGTTGCTTCAACGAAGGTTATCAACTGATGTCAAATGGTCATAAATGTGTAGGTAAGTGGACGGGAGCTTTCTGATGCTTATTTATTATATTGTAGTGGTGTGAATGGTCCTTGAGTGTTTCGAGCTGCTGCAGCCTGCTTCACTGCTGCAGCTCGAAACACTTAATTCGTACCAGTGCAATATGTATTAAATTGTACGAGTATTAGATCTCTGATGGTTTCAACTAGGCATGTATATCGATGTGTGGATATGTGTGCTTTATGAATGTAGTAACATTAGAATCGTATTAATAGTCTCTGTGTTGGCATATCTTTGCAGCTATTCGTATATCGTGCAACACAGGCTTAATGCAAAATAGCCTTTACATCGGTAAAGTACGATTATATTTGTAAAATTTTTAATTTAGATTACATTTGTAAAATAACCTTTAATTGCTTTATGCTGCGTACAGATGTCGACGAATGCAATACGACGGAGAAATGCGCCGCAGAAAATCTGTGCATCAATACATTCGGCAGCTTCCACTGCATACGCTTGACAAGTTAGTACTTCATTCACACTGGACTCGGTGTGGTTGATTTTATATACAGTGCTCTGTTTATTTAGTATCCCAAGTCATATTCGAAGTTCAGAATAATTAGCAACTGTGTGAGTAAAAGATCTCTGGCCCGAAGACCTTTGATCATACAATTCCTTGCGCCTGATGAAACTCAAGACAACGTTGCATATTTGCATACCTGAGGCGTTTAGTTTAAGAAAGTAAGATATCATTAAACGTCAGGTTTGCTTTTAATTAGGTTATTTTTCAATAAGCTTAATGCCATGTTATGAACTCAATGTTTGGAGGCAGAAATTGTTTCAGTTGACACTAGATGGATCAGATGAGTACAGAAATTCCCTGTTGCCTCCCAACAAACAGTCAATTTGATGGTTAGAAATAACCTAGAATATAATAGTGAGCAGGCACAAAATGATGTAAATCCATGTATTGGCAAACTCCTTCAACATTCATTTTTAAGCTGCATTTTCCAGTCTTTTTCATTTTTCATTTTCCAGAACCCAGTGTCAGCTTTTTGTGTTGATGGCATCCAGCCTCCAGGATAAATTGTTTATCGATGAAATGCATGCGTTTGTAGGCGGGCCCGATGCACTTGCACTAATGGCATCGAACAACGACAAAGCTTTAAATGCATCGACGGATCTCGATGACCTCGAGAAGAAGTTCGAACCGGTTTCGTCTGAAAGCGCGACGATCAAGATCATATTCTTCTCGATGATCGGCTGGATCATTCTAATAACGATTGTGCTGATCATAGTCGTCGCGGCCACGTACAGGTACTGGAGACGAGAGAGAAGCGCTAACCTGCTCGACTCGAGCAGCATCCGCAGTCATTCGGAGAGCCAGTCCGGCAGCCTTGCCGAACTGGAAGACGCGCCGATGAAGAAACAACTTCCAGGCGGAAACGATAACTGTGCCTTCTCTATTGAAAGCAACGAGCTGCCTCGACCGGGCCTGACGAACTCAGCGGCCCTCGTGCATTCGACAGCGACGGTCCGTCCGACGTTAGGATTAAACTCGTTGAAGTCCGTGGATGAGAGTAACTCTGTGTTTCACTCGCCCGTACGACTGTAGACTGAATGTGATGCTCTGCTTATTGTAAACATTCCGATCTTGTCGTTAACTACGTTATCTTTTTAATCAAAAAACACAAATTTGTTAAAATTTAATAATCTATTGTTAGAAATAGGAAGTTTACGTGTGCGGAAAATAAATTAATGTGAAGTTTGTTATATGCTGCAAAGCCATCTTGAAGCTTGAGCTCTATTATTGAATGTGTTTTGTTTTTCACTTGTTTGCTCCCGATACTGCATTTCCACAATGACATGCATGTTGTTTGTTTCAAGTGGAGTATTTATATAAAATTGTAAATTATTAATGACCGTAAGTCTGTCGCAACAACCGGCTAATAGGAACTGCCATATGTAAAGATCTTTGTACTGTAATTTATTTGGTATTAATCTCTCTAGTGTTGTTATTATAATTAATATCAGGTATTTAATCGATAGACGTTATTGACGATGTACGGCTGTAGTAGTATGGTGTATGTTATTTCTACGAATATAGTAACAATATCGTTTTATGTCTGGATATTTTAGATAATAGACTAATTGTAGCTTCGAAACCTATCACTGCCAGCTTACAGTTTTAGTATTTATTGATGCATGTGACGTCAGACATTTTCTGCTGCAATGGTCCGTTCTCTATTTCATGTCTCAGCAATATGATAACTTGTACAGCCTGTATCGAGATATCTTGTGTACAATAATTGTTCTATATTAGTGTTTGCTATATATATATAATATATATAAAAATTATTTACAACAAATGGAGATGGTTTGTTTGTTAAATATTTCTGCTAGTCGACGATTTCTACAAAGTAAAATATGGCAAACAATAAATGAGTACTAAGAGGTATTTCCACTGATGCATTATTCCCCCCCCCCCGGCTGGGGGGGGGGAAGGGTTCGACAGAGTCCGACAAAATATGGCAAGTGTCGGCCGAGCATTCAGTCCAAAAAAGTTCTTTGTGTTGAAAATATCAATACTATGGTTGTAAGACATTGTTCTTGCCACTTCTCAGACATGCCTATCTCAACTTGCACAGCCTGTATGGCAGAAGGTTCCCAAATTAGATAATGTTGCAGCCCTGCATGTTTCCTCCAACTTTCGCAGATATCCAAATGTTTTAAAATCTGCACAAACTACAATCAGACTAAAAATTTCGTAATAACACAGGCACAGGGAAGGTATTCGCAAAGCACGTTAACAATTGCAAGTCCTATCTTCCCACAAATCAACACAAACTCTTGACAGCTAGCCACAACCAGGTTTTTGACAAATAACTAATGGCACTTGAAAGTTCCCTACAAAGTAGAGCCAAGGTCAGCTCACCTACAGTACTGCCCAGACTGTACTTGCACTGACACATCTTGTCCAGCAAGAAACAGACTTGGATGGTGCGTCAATCACTTCGTTAATGGTCGACCTTTCAAGTGGCCACCCACGATAGTAAGCTCACGTTCCAAAAAAAATACATACCAGAAACTCGGAACTTCAAAAGATCAGCTGCAAAATGATTACATCTGAATAAATATCTGCTTCTCTTTGTCGGCTATATCAATAAATCATGCACTATGTCCGTCAAGTTGGCAGTGCCCAAAAAATAAACCCACGATTGCCCAAAATCCGAGATAGCCATTCGTTTGTACTACGTTAGTACTGATTAGTACCCAAATTTCATCGTTTGTACTGTTTCCGTTTCGGAGATATAAACGAAACAATGGGCACTGCCAGCCAGAAATAATACAGTACATCCCACATGAAGCGCATATCCACACAAAAAAACAACTATTTCATTCGTCTGTACTAGGTTAGTACTCGTTAGTACCCAAATTTCATAGTTCGTACTGCTTCCGTTTCGGAGATATAGGCGAAGCAATGGACACAGCCAAACCGAAACAGCCCAGACTAGCCGCAACAGAACGCCCACACACAGTAAGACCAAATAGCAGTACAAACGATGAAATTCTGGTACTAACCAGTACTAACGTAGCGCAAACGAATGGCTATCTCGGATTTTGGGCAATCGTGGGTTTATTTTTTTGGGCACTGCCAACTTGACGGATTACAATCCTTGTAACTAGAATAAATGTCTAATAATAAATATTGTTTAATTTTCTAAGAGAAACTCATAGCTCTGTAATAGTTATTGTAACTATATTTAATCTATATATATATATATATATATATATATATATAATCTATAGTTATTGTAACAACTGTAAGCTTTTAAAACTCTTGATTCCGTTTTGCTTGTTAAGACGTCGTTGCTGCAGAAACTAATATTTTTACACAAATTTGTATGACTACATTATATGAATTTATATCAATTGACGAACATTATAAGTTTACATATGTTTACATTCGATAGTCAAACAGTATTAGAACAAATTTGTTTTAGTTTGATTGGTGCGAATGTTTGATGCAAATGTTTGAAGCAGCATCATACATTTTCGCATTAAACAGTTGCTATATCATTGCAACGTTTACTAGTAGTTCGCAGCGGCAAACTTTTCCGGTGTCACCGATCTAGTACTCAGTTATCTGAGCAGTGAAGTGGATCTTTATAATATTGTAATTACTCGCGAATCCGTTAAAATGCTAGTCACAATCAACAGAATACAACTACTGCGGCGGAATATGCTCATTGCTCAATTGTTGGCTTACAATGCAGTGCAGTAACTATATATGCCCTATGCTTCATGATATGCGTATTATAAACTGAAACCAACCGTTCACAATATGAGGGCGAAGACAGTAAGATGAGCCTGAAACACAATAAAATTAAATACTTGGTTAATTCAAGTATTACAAAAAATCGATAGTTAATAATTCCGTGCAATATATTAATACATTCATGTAAATAATAAAGAGATAATATATCATTACATACAGCAGTTGGCTAAGTTCTAATGTGCTATGTGATTTACCATTGTAAATTCACATGAACAAAAAAAAAGAAAAATTCAGCTCTGTTACACATGAAAGGAGATATCGCAGCTTGCAGAAATATGCATTTGACTTATTTGATGACTATTACTTCATAAACTGTTCAGTCAGAACAAATTTAGCGTCTTCCACCCACCACTGTCACATTTCTAAAAGAAAGGCAGGTAATTCATCTTTGGCCAGAAAAAGTTTTGAGCATAAAAAGAAACAAGGATGAGGGACTTTCACGTTTACTTAGCTGTGCGATTGGAGAAATGACTGACCATCCCTCACATCGTGATTAAAGTCGAGTAGCAAAGTTGAACGCTGAACTGCGATGGCGTTACCATTGCACGATATGTCGCATTATGTCTGCGACACTATCTAAATTTATAATGTTCATTTATTGTCGCGGAAGGTTTCGCAGAAGAAAAATTTGTTCGTGACCTTTAAAGTCTTCGGCTAAACTTTCACTTTTCGAAGACCTCAACTTTGACACGCATGTGGTCAACACTGGACAATTTCCGTACATGTCAACGAGTCTGGGACACAGTATGAAGAGTCTGCCATAAGGGGCCTGACTGCAACGAACTCTGTTATTGTGTAGACATCTAGGTTATATCACACACTGTCGACAAATTACCGCTAACGAGGCTAGTCGGAAGGATTGCACGAGGCATAGACTAAACAAATGTGGGATAGATTAAAATGTGGATTAACATGTGGGATAGGCTAAATGTGGATTAAAATGTGGGATAGGCTAAAGAACTATATTCATGTTTGACTATACGATAAGAACAACGTCATGTTGAGAAAAACGACTAAAAAAGACTATCTCGCCGAATAGAAAATGAAATAGAAGGTCTTCTGAGCACATGTTGCAACTAAACGACATTCAATTTTGAAACTAAACTTGGATAATTTTCAAGTAGGATTTTTCATTTTAAATCTAACAATAGCGTTGTTATTTACAGTTCAAACCGGCGAATTCAGAAGGCTTGTTACTGTCTTACAAGTGATTCGGACATAACTTCACAACATGACAATTTGTTATGTAAGTAGTAGCAATTCTCAAACCCGATGTGTAGAATTCCCCTGGGAAAGTCCAATAACTCGTCGATGACGTAGCAAAACCTGAAACTGCAACGTAGTTGACACTTATTGGCGAGGGATCAACGTAAACTAGCAGAGCTTGATCATCCACCACGGACCCACGTCCGAGGGTCAACCTTCCGTCATACCACGTGACCCAGAACCACCGGAAGTCCGTGCAAGAGAGTTCGTTGTAGTAAGGAGATTGGGTAAACACCTGTCCGTTCTTCCTGTAAAAATACGTTGTAATTTGTAAAAGTAAACTATCAAGCAGTTTTTTAGTCATGCAGCATCTCAATATTTACTTAAAAATAAGCCATGTCGAAACTTGGACATTTCAGCCTTGGATGCTGATCTAATACGGAATCAAGATGTGTTTGTGCTGTGTCGATATGTCGGTGCTGGTCTTCAAGTGGTATTCTTAATCTTGGACCACATGTCTTGATCTTCATCTTTGTCATAGACACAAATGTTGTGTTTTAGTCTTGTTTCAAATGTCTTTAAATCTTTTTCGGATATTTAGATGCCATTCTGATCGAGACAACAAAAATGTCATATTATACAATTGTCACCTTTCTCTCAAAAAGTTTCTTGACGACTATGACTTTTTTGTCTCCTGCACAAAATTAATATAATTCGTTATTTGTTTCGAAGTGCCAACATAATTTGTCTACGAGGTCGAAACTTATCCGGCTGCCGTAAAAGGTTTTAATTGAAATTAACTTACTGAATAGCCAGACAATTTCTAGCTTCTAGCTCAGTTATGTTCGATGGGTTCAAATAGACAATGAGGTTTTGTCGCAGTATCGAAGCTAATATTTGTAGCAAAATCGATGATAATTCCCAAGAAATTATGAGAATTTTGCTGTCTTCGAAATTTAAGCATTTAATGAAATATACCTTAGTCGTAGCACTTACAATTTTAACATCTACATGATCGATTGCATGTAATCGCTGAATCCCAATATTTTTTTCAATACCAACAGACTTGAGGCAAATAAAACAGATTTGTAAACATGCAAATGATAAACATTCCAATAAAATTTGAATTAGCTGGCAAAACTACACTAATTATACACATATTCACTGAATTATCTGAAGTATACTTTTTTATAAATGTGACATTATTATTTAGTTTACCAGAAAGCAAAACATTCGATAAACTTGAACAAACACATTTATTTTTTACACTGGTGTTGGGATTTTCTTTGCCCAATGATCTATGGGATAGGTCCAGTGAGGTCAGGCTTTCGTCCAGTTGAGTCGGACTTGCAATTACAGGCTTGTTATGTTCCTCCATTCGCTCGACTTGGTGAGCAGTGAGGTTGTCAGCGTTTGGAAGAGAATTCTGCTGTAAAATTTCGTTTCAGAAAAATCCAAAATTGCTTATATTTTTCACAACTGGAAAATTCAATATATTTTGTTGAGTTAAGGCATGAGTGTTTTCGTCAAACATTCTCTCCTAATTATGTAGAAGATTATATTGTTGTCATCGTACAATTAATTATAAATGGCTCTGGAACCAATTGTGAACAATGTCAGGTTAGCGATGAATAATAACTATAGTCAGTAATTTGCCCGATATCAGTTTTTTCGAAGATATATTGCTGTCTTCCCATCAAGTCTTGCAACTCAAATGTACCATTTAACGTGAATGCCAGAAGTATTAGTGAGGCTCAACTTGATCCAATATCACGCCATATCATATCAACTATATCACGCCATCGTACGTAGTTAAGCAAACATTGTTCAATCATGAGTGCAGTCTTAAGAGAAACTTTAGAATCATCGTAAACAAAAAATTTAACTTAGATATATGAAACTGATGCATACTCACATCAAGCGCACGTTGAACGAAACATCTGATAAAACAACCGTGTAGACATTGTATGTATTGTTGCTGTACACAGCTTTCAGTGTTATGCTTGCCTGATTGCATCCTCGAGCTTTAAAAACAATGCACCTGAAATTACAGACAAATGTCAAAGTCAAACATAAACTATAGCTCATCACTTACGAATATGGTTATAATTATAATAATAATGCGCTAGAATCTTGAAATAGAATGCACCGTAAGGTCAAAAATCACCGTCTAAAGCTATTTATTTCCTAAAACGCAAAGTAAGTGTACTCTACTCGAAGACGAATCCTAACTACGGCCTGTAACACTGCCACCGATATGCTTAAAAAATGAGGAAGCACAAATCAATCTCAATTATCGTCCAGCACACGTAATTGGTATGTAAACAAGTTAAAATAGGCCGCAAAGGCAATTTGGAACATTAGTTTAAAGATAGACTATAGCTAAACTTGATTTGCGGCATACTTCAGGTCGGTTTGCTCACTACATGGTATGAATCAGAGGGCACGAGATTCCACTGCAGCAGACGTCGCTCGATGAAATTTTATTGAACACAAATTAATTAAAGCATTTTTGATTTTACGTAAGGCAGGCCTACTTACTGCCGGAACGAAAGGTCAATACCCACATCAATGATTGAGATTCCACTTGCCGTGTAATTTTTATCTACAATAAAGTTTATGAAAAATATTGATACGTCCGATAACTGCTACTCAAATATTGCAAACATTTTTTGTTGTAAATGCAACAATAGGAAGCACATAATTAACATGTGTATGGGAATCTGACCGCATACAATGTGTGCTACTTAACATTTCATACGTCAAAAATAATGAATACAAAATACCGATGCACAAGATCGCGTTTGTAAAAATAGCGATCATCAAAACAGTGATAATGCAACAAAATGAATATTTATTTAAATCAAACACGGGACAGTTAATTTTACCAAGTATGACAGCCCAGTTTTTATAACATCAGTCAAAGAGTATTATTTCGCTCTATAGCAATATGAGTACAATTGGAAGCTCATCCAAATTATATGAGGTTTTTTTCGTGCAGATACGTGCAAATACCTTTTCCAGGGAAGGATTCACTTTCAGTATCTTTTGTCTGCATTGTAATAAATAACTGCAAGACAACCTAAATTCACATGAAAATAAAAATTCAAATAAATATCAAAACAGAACAAAAAACATTCGCAGTTAAGTTTGCTCACTGTAAAACCACAATTTTGAAGAATAAAAATAGTTTACAGGATTTTGGCGAATTTAGGCGAAAAAATAAAAATTTATTGTACATTTTATATGTATGTACATTCTATATGCATAAATTTCTGAAATAACTATATACGAAATAACTATATTCAGTACTCTGAATACTCTTTCGTGTACCATTGTGCATTTTGTATCTTTACGGTATTACATCTGATGTTATTGAAAGACTATTTAGTTTCATAGCATACAATTGACTAAATCACTACTTTGTGATACATCATTCACTATCCAGATAGACAAAGAGAGAGAGAGAGAGAGAGAGAGACAGAGAGAGAGAGAGAGAGAGAGAAAGAGAGAGACAG
>JAQFYQ010000183.1:0-20098 GCA_034694885.1 Buchholzia appendiculata | reverse complement strand
ATACATGCATATTGCTTTTTTCATCACCTATTGCTTTTGATTTCATCATCTAAAGCAGCACAAAGCAGTCAGGTAAGGTCTATGAAGTTCTCAGCAAAGCTTCTTGCTGAAACAGGTCGGAACCGCCGCCAAAAACTGAAACCAAATACGTCCCCCTCCCACCCATATATCCTCCCCATCCCTATCCCAAATGATCTGAGGCAACTGCCACTAGAGACAGACATACGCATCAGGTTAAAAGTCTGTTTCGCGCTCAACTTCGTCTAGCAACAGATGTTTTGATTTCGCTATACGGTCCTAATGTATTGCGTTAACTTTGATTACAGAATCTGAGCTGGGGTTGGTCGCTCTGAGGGCGTGGGTGTAAAGCGCAAAACGACGAAGATGATCGGCAGCATGAGCTGCCTCGGTACCACGTGATACGATGAGCGCCTCCTGGCGAACGGTTGTTGCGTGAAACCGATAGCAGGCGAGTTAATATGATGATGATAAAAACATACGGTCGGAAGCGTGGTTGTTTTTTTCTTGGACTTGCAGACCTGAATACGCACCTCATACACCGCCGTGTTCACACATATACGTGCACTTAATGCACGCACGCACGCGTACACGCACTTAGTGAGAGATGATTCAATGAATAAAAGCATGATTTCTTCCGACATAAAAATTACTTTTTTCCTTGCTTAAAGTGATCTGTCAAAGTAAAAAAACATATCTCCACAATATATAAACATGTTAGTTGATATGTCTCTGATACAATGTTATAACTATATATCAAATACTCCATCCTCCCACCCTCTTAACCCTCCCCAACCCTATACAGCCTATATACCCTACCCATGTATGTACTATGCCATTTGATGGAATAAAATGTATTTATGTATGGCGTCCCAAAATAGTATTCGTTGCAAAATAATACAGAAATTGTAGGCCCTATAAGTAAGTAATTGCAAAACAACATGATTCATCATCATAATTACAGAGTCTGACAAAGAAATTACAGAAGTAACCAGCCAGGAAAATTTGTGAGCTGTAAACGCTTAATGGGAAAATTAAGCCTTAAAATCCCCCTAGATCTGTGGACTGATATTTTATACAGGGCTGTATTTAATGGGGTTAACGGGTTCAAACCCCGATATGATTTTTAAATGATGCGCTTTTTTCACTGCCCGCGAGCCAGGATTTTTTTTGGTAACTTAAAGACACAAATTCTGATGAAATTTTGTCAGAATTTTCAAATTGTTGGATGGAAATATTTAGACACAAATTTTGAACAAAAGCCATTAGAATTGAAATCCTGGCTACGGGCTTGATTTTCAATTAGGATTTCAGCACCATGTATGACTTGAACAATCATGGATTAGAACAGTAAAGTATCCGGATCTCAATGCAAGACAAGAATTTACTCTTTGATCCGGTGACGTAGAATTCGAGCTTGTCTCCGCTGCTTCCAGAGATGAGTCCGGGTCCGTAGGCTGTCACGTACTTGCCGTCCTTTGAGTCGACGTTCAGTCTCAGAGGGGTTCCTGCAGGGAACAACAACAACGAGGCAAACTGAATAAGATCAAGCGTTTCATATATACAGTAAAGCTACATGTTAAACCACAGTATTCAATAAGTTTAAGGCAGTGGACGTGTTTAGTGGCTGCAGTATATGACGTATTTACCTATCACACCGGCCCACGCTAGGCGAACCGTGTACTACATGATACTGAGGGCTGTAGTGTGAGATCAACGCCCAAGCAATCTTCATCCAGAAGACGGAGATACTTTACTTTAGATTGTAATGGTTTTGTTGTGTGTGAGATGCTGAGCGAAACTTCGATAGTGCCTAGAAGAGCGATGACTAAGCAAAGAAGGCCAATGTCATCTTTGCAATGGGGCATCGACAGTATTGTATTTGTCGGGCTCCAGAAGAATCGACGAAAACATTTTCACTGGAACCCCTCCTCCCCCCCCCTCCACTGAAACTTAACTTGTTTTTTAGTGATGCAAGCTTTCGTCGCCGTTCCTTCTCTCTCCTTAAACAATTATCAGTGATAAAGCCCACTCCAAATTAAATCCTGGCCACGGGCCTGGTTTAATTAACCGAGGGCCGAAGAATAAGATCAAGCAGTGCTGAATGAAACTTTACGCCCTTACCCCCGACTGCCTGTTCATTGTACGTGACATTGATGTCATGTGACCCACTGGATGACGGTACGTATTGGACAGTGACAGACCCGTCAGTGTTCGTCTTAACCTCTGCTACAGGTCGCGCCGGTCCCATCTTGAATTATGACGTCAAACCTACGCAGAATAGTGCACGCAATTAATAGAACAGTGAACATCAATATGTCATTAATTTAAGTAATGATATCAGGCACAAGAATAATGTACAAACATACGTACAGTAATAATGCAAAGGAATATATAAGACCGGAGGTGTTAATTACATAAAGAATTATGCACAAAGTTACATTATAAGTTCTAGCAAGCATGCGCTTCTAGTACATACCACATTTTGAATGATATTCATATTACACTGTAATCGGAATAGTTGTCAACAACAGGGCATATTTTAACTGTATTAACTTGTGGGAAAATTATCCAGTGCAAAATTTAATAATTTGACCCATAAGTTGGAACAGTTTATTTGCCCAAGCACAAAGTTGGGAAAATTCTCAACCAGTTTCCCACTTAATCAGACAGAAAAACTTGTAAACTCCTCTCCCCTTCCACCTGTCAGAAAATAAAAAATAAAAAACTTCTTACTTGTCAACCTTTGTTTCATTAGTCAAAACCTGTAAAATATGCACTGGTCATTGGTCAAAACCTTACTAAACCCCAAACCGATTACAATCCACATTATCTCAATTATTCAGCTCCCAGCAAATGGACAGCAGTAACTAATGGCTGCGAACAACTGCTTGGCAGATTATAGCTGTGAGGATTTTGCAGCTACAGCTGCTGGAAGTTATCACCACGAATAGCTGCTGCCACAACACACGTGTTGATGTTACAATATTGAGTGTCCGCCACTAGGGAGACGTAATAGAGATAACGTCAGAATGAAACCAGCTAATAGAATTGCTTTTTTGTTTTTATGTAAAAAAACACATTTTTACGACTGGTTTTACAACATCAGACAAAGCAGATATCACAAGTCTTATCTTGCTTTTGTTGCAGCTAAAAGTAAAAAATGTATGACTGTTTTGTTAAACATTGCCAGACATAATTATCAGACAGTTCCTCCAATAATCTGAGCCATTCAAAGCCGCCGTAGCAAAACAGCACGAAACTTAGTGTTAAGCTTTTGTTAGCTAAGTATCTGTTCAGATGCTTAAGTACAATCTACGTGATTAAATATTGTTTAAAAATCTATGCGTAAAGCAGTTACACAGAGAATGTTCCTTCCGTAAGTGTACTTTGTCTCCTTCCAATCGGTTTTTAGGCCGAAGGCCAGCAGGACTCTTTGCCAGGGAAGATGTCGGCAAGTTTCTGAAGCCGAAGCCTCACTTCAAACCGCGGAACCAAAGTGCAATGGCATCCTTGTTGAGGCTCGCCGGGTAGGTGCAATGAGCCTCGGCATGCCGCAGTCAAGTAGTGCAAGGACTTCGGCAACCCATCCTCACTTAGGACCTCATTTCGCAGGTCCCTTCCCAATGTTATATTAAATATGTAATAACATTACATTAAACAGTTAAGCGCACAAATAAAGGTGTTCTAATGAGTGCACTGTGCACCGCGGTATTCGATACTTACAAGCCGGAAAAGATGCACTTCATTTTCTTTGTTTGCCCAGCGAAGACGATATTGGAAGCCGGAGAAGACCACAAGAGACGAGTGGGTTGATATGAAATTTCTCCACCTGTTGAAACCATAGAAACTGAATGTAACATGTTTATCATGCCTCTAGGATGCGAGATAAATATTAGATGCATTTAATGCTGTAGGAAAAATGATTAAAATGTACATTATACATTTGATAAATGTATTTACAAACAAAAATTCTTCTAGTTCATATAAATAGATGTATTTTAACTACTGTAGACTATTGGCCATCGGCCTTCATTTCTTTTGTCTCCTTAAGTAAGACAACGTGATTTGAGAGTTGATACAAATTAAACGTTAGTAAAGACTTAAGTAAAGAACGCTAAATCAAGTCACTTTGTTACTGGTCTAACTCAAAATATAGTATTGAACGAAAGTAAAGTATACTAAATCAATTCACTTTGTTACTATACTGACTCAGAGTAGTTTGAACGATAGTAAAATACAGTGTATAACAAATCAAGTCATTTTTGTTACTGGTCTAACTCGAAATAGTATTGAACGAAAGTAAAGTATACTAAATCAATTCACTTTGTTATTACACTGACTCAGAGTAGTTTGAACGAAAGTAAAGTATAACACATCTAGTCATTTTTCTTACTGCTCTAACTCGAAATATATTCTTGAACGAAAGCAAAGTATACTAAATAAAGTAACTTTTGAAATAGTTTTCAACGAATGAACTCCTACAATCAAACTCAACTTGCACTGTTAGTTTTGATTCACGTACAAACCTTCGGGCTGCACGGGGTCAATTCTTTGATCATCTCCTTGCATCATGCTCCGCAGAAACTCGTTGTGCACAATGCACCGATATGGTGCACCGCCCAGGCTATCCGCTTCCTTTACATTAACAATGTGCAGTCTACCTGCAACGTAATTAGCACACAAATTCTAATTTTACTCGTAATTCCTTTTGTGCTCGAAAATATGTTGGGCATCATAGCAAATAAATTGATAACTCGTTTACATCCACGTACTCGAAATTATGCAAAAAAAATATTCCATTGAAGAAGAGCATTTTATTGTAAACCTTTGCGTCACTAAATTCGATCTAAAATGACAGCGTGCTGATTGCACAACTGTGGTAGTTCAAATTTATTATGCTGATTAACAAACCGTTTCTTCGTTCTGGTGTCTTTTTTCCAGTCAAAACTTACTCATAAATTGGATAAAATGATTAAGACTAAGATTAATTCTTTGTTTTACAATGAATTATATATTTAAGGCAAATGTAATGAATAATTTTTTCAAGCCAAATATACAAAATAAAGCAAATACTAACACTATACAGTATTGATGTTGCTACTCCTCAAGAGTCCATTATCAAATTAGAATAATTACAAAATGAAAAAATTGATGTTGGTATTTACGAGTCAAATCATGATAAAATCGTGGGCGTGTCTTGGCATCAGGCACCTTATTGTCATTATATAATTCATTTATAGTATTATCTATTTTGTACTTCTGCGCCCAAGTCTGACGTAGTTCAAGGTTTACCTAACTGGGGCACAAGTGCTAGGTAAGCACGTCAGCTTACTGCCTGGCCGTTTACAGCTATTACAAACTTATACGGCTTGGTAATAGGGATGAGTGAATATTTTTAAATTGGTTCGATTTGTTACACTGCCTGGACCGGGAGTTGATCCCGTGAACTCTAAAAGACGAGCCTAGCGCGAGCTTAACCGAAAAAGGGTCTAAACTTTTGGAAATGGCCTAAACAATAAATATTTATTAACTTGATTCAAACCATGATGGTTAGATTTACCCTAATGTGCATGAGTTAGAGTCGGGTAACACAAATAAAATAAAATTTATTCGTAAAAATAGTTTATATTTTTTTCTTAATGACTACAGTAATTTACCTTCGTAATCTGTCGATACCCTTGCATCATTTTCGAGCAGAATTAGTTCCGAACCCGGGGGGTTGTACCCCCAGAAAATGACACCCGGCGGATAGCTGTGCGGAGGCTGACATCGTAGCGTTATAGAACTTCCTATCGTTGGATGGTGGTCTACAATCGCTTCCTTTATTGACGGAAATGGGTCTAAAACTAGCGTTTATAACATGATAATCTGTTATGCTTTCTGATATATGTAATCTTTATTACACATCTTAATTTAAAATTATAACTATTATTGAAATCATCACATATTACTCATCATGTTTGTGGTCATTACATTCACAACGGTCATTATTTGAAAAAGCAATGGAGTTGACATTAGGTTCTTCAGAATTATATTTCAAATTTTTAATGCCTTCACATATTATTAATATCTCAGTACACATACACTAGCCGGTGTCCACTCAATGTTTTAAAATTAGATTTGTACTACGAATCCACATAATTATACGAGATAGTACAAGGATACTGTTTACAGGATTCCCGACAGAATTTTGTTTAACCTCTGGAACACGTGAGCGTGCATTTTCTCCTTGTTCCCCGACATTGGTGAAAACTCTTCCGTCTTTACCTGGTCTTCGTTTACAACAGAGGATCATCTCTAGGGGGCCTTGTCTTCGTAGACAACAGAGGACCATCTCTAGTGAACCTTGTCTTCGTTCACAACAGTGAACCATCTTTAGTAGACCGTGTCTCACTCTCTCTCTACTAGACATTGTCTTATAACCTGCTTAAGAAAACGATCACTCTCTTATTTCGCCAAATCCAGCTAGCAAGCATTTTGTTTATTAACAATGCTATCAAATCTAATCTAATTCACAAAATATATCGCGCAAGAATATTTTCTGTAAAAATTTTACATGTTCACTGCTGTGAATTTAAAAGATTGAAATTAACAATTTTCACATGCTTTAAATCACTATCACAGACTAGGCAGTGAAAGTTCCTAACGTCCGTGGATTGAAAAAAGTATCTATAGGCAAAACTGAATATAACTCGTGAATGTACATGTAGCTATGAAGTTAACTGTTATTATTAACTAGCAGATTGACATCGTAAGCCAGCATACATGTATCAGTTTTGTCCGCCTCATTTTTTAAACCAATTTGATTTTCCTTCAATTTTTATGATGAATTAATGCGATGTTCAATTGTATTATGGAACCGAATGGAAGTTTAACATTGCAGGTGTCGACACTCCCACGTGTATTTATGTGTTTACTCACTTTCTATCTAGCAGTCACAAATTCACTGCTAGAACTCTGAATTGATACAGTGCGGGAGAGAGGTGAAAGCATGTTTGCTACGTGTTCACGAGAGACCGTTCATGTAGTAGTACATCAGCGTAACAGGCGGCGATAGATGTTTGGATTTAAGGGGGATTCACCAGCGGGGTGGACGTGGAGTAGCGATCAAATTTTTTCAGATGAGCGGGTGGATGACGGTCAGCAACATTGTCAAAAAATTCTCAATTATTTGAGAGGGGACATGGCCCCCTCTAGTCCCTGATACGCGCCGTCTATTGCGTTCCCATCCATCTCGCTCCCCACCACGCAGTCATGACAGCACCGCTACACTGTAGTCCACAGTCAACGCGCCATTAGTATTCCACTCGGCTACGTCAGAGCGAGCGGTCATGCACCAGAGAACTTCCAGGTGCCTCGGCACGATGCCGGCAGCGCCAAGGCATTAATGCCGTTCCAGTAGAATACTCAGTCCTACTCAATACTACACTCAGTCCTACTCTCAGTACTAACCTCAGTCCAATTCCTGGCAACATTTCGGATCGGAAACAAAAGCAGACCAGACTAACATTATAGTCCAACCGATGTAGAATATTGGTTGTCTAACTGAAGTATTACATCATTACAACTCATATTTGTATAATACTATTTGTTCAGAGTCGTATTAAAAACAACTCTGCTTAATTTTCAAGTCATGGAATGATAATGCGAGATACCACTCTGAAAAATATTATAATATTATTATATTCTGAAATATAATAATTTTTCAGATTATTATATTTTGTATATATAATATTATATTATACAGAATATTATATATACTGAAGCTGTGTTACTATAGTAACGTGCCATGTGAAGCTGTGTTGCTATATTAACCTGCCATGTGACGCTATGTTGCTATAGTAACCTTACATGTAAAGCTGTGTTGCTATAATAACCTGCTATGTGAAGCTGTGTTGCTATAGTAACCTGTCATGTGACGCTATGTTGCTATTGTAACCTGCCATGTGTTGCTATATTTGCTATAGTAACCTGCCATGTGAAGCTGAGTATTGACACTGATGGCTGTGCCGAGGACATTGCTTGCATAGCAACGGTAAGTTCCTTCATGTGATCTCCTGGCGTCCTTGACGACGAGAGTTCCACTTCCGGTTTCCTGCGTCCATCCGAGTCCACGCGAGTCCAGCGGCTTGTCATTCCGTGTCCAGTTGTAACTGAATGTACACACAGAACTGATCCAGTAGATTCGTTATTCGATAGAATTGTGAGCACAAACTCTTTGCAAACATAGCGTACAACACGCGTATGAGCAATAGTATCGTCAGGGGTTTGCGCACACATCTCCCTAAGGGGGTGACACCCCCCCCCCCAGTTTTGATCGGACACCCCCCAAGTGCAGAACCCCCAGGGGGGTGTTAAAAGACTCCCTATGGGGGTGTTATGAGTATCACCATTTTGGGGGACTGTAGCTTACGACAAGTACACTAGCGTACGACCATTAGAGGGGGAATCATTTCAGTAATTTCACAGCTTTGAAGTGTTGAAACACGTTGCTTGTAATTTGTGCTGACAAAATAAGAATTAAAGTTTAACATTTCAATTTAAACAGTACATTTTAAACCACACAATAAATAAGAAAGATTTCGTCGTTTTAATTTTTAGTTATCACAAACAGGCCTGTTTTCACTTTGGCGGTATTCCCGGTGCATAGCCACAGTCCGGGGAAGGCCCATTACATAGGGTTGACTATCTACTATGGGGGCAATCTTTTCGTACTTGAAAGTTCAATAAAATAAAAATCAGTAAAATACTGGAGACAAATAATGTAAGAGCGAACAGCTTGTCCCTTCGTCAGAGGCCACTCTGTGATAAGAAGCCTTTTCCTTTGCCAGAATGCATACAAACGATTTATATAAAAGTTCAGTTTCGATTTATTAAATTTATTTATAAAAATCCGCTCCTTACGCCGTCGTCTCTGTCGCCAAGCAAGGTAAAACGATTCGATCTCCAGATTGGAATATTATCTCTTTTCCCGGTTGTCTAGTAAGCTTCGGTGGACTTTGAACTAAAACATTTACATCATACAGTTTTTTTATCAGATTCTAAGTATTGACCAAAATTGCATTGAATTATTAATTAAATGATAGATTACAATTGTCTATTAAAAACGCTTAACAAACTTACCGTATTATTATTAGCTTATTTTAATGTTTGAATCGATAGCCTTATTTTTTGAGTAATTTTCATGTTTGTTGATTTAGATGCATTCAGATAAAAAACCTACACATCTTTTAAGTTCCAACTGGAAATAGGATATTTTACACAGAGAGCTTCATCACAAACATAGTTTTAAACACTAAGTATTGAAGGAAATAACAAGAAGGTCAACATTTTTACAACTAATTAGTCATAACCTAAACGCTTGACAATTTGATTGAGCACAGATTGAGGTTCGTGCAGCGTCTCTTGATGGTCACAAAAGGAGGCAGCTTGAGGAAGGCTATTGAATTCCCAAGACTCTTGCACAGCCCTGAACAATCACACGTCATGACCTTCTTCGTTGTCAATCAATAATTTAGGCCTTCTTCATCGTCATCGATAATTTAAACCTTCTTTATCGTAATCAATGATTAAATTTAACGTATCATTATTTGGCCGTGGAAATGAAATTCCCACACAAATATTCCCTCATTTGGTTTTCAAATCAGTCAAATCTCATGGAGGCTGAGAGGGCAATAGAAGAAATACCTAATTTTCTAACTGTATTATTTTATTGTATAATAGTTCAGAAAGTAGTAGTTGAAATCGTGTTTCCACATGCCGTCATAGTGCAATGTTAAATATTATTACTTGTCATAATAAATGTAACTGGTTAAATTAAAATTAATTACGAAACTTCAAACGCATTGCAAGGAAATAAGTTCACCGTACAGCGCTTTTGTACAGCATTAACTTATAATAAAAGTTATTACCTTGTCGCCGATTGATCGAGACCGCCAGACATTTCTCGCAGAAGAATCCAATTAGAACAAGTAGCACACATTCGGCTGCTGACATCTTCATCAGTAATCCTCCCAACATTTTGTTTTGATTTCTACAATTTAATAATACTCCCTTGGTCAATTTCTCGGTGTTAACCAGTGCCCAATTATTGTGGAATAAATCTTTGATGGGGTGAGAAATATTTTGCTTTTCAACCCTTTTGGATCGTTTATGAGTCAATATTTGGTATTGGGACACATTAGCTTTCCGGTAACGGAGTTGACATTTCGAACGGTTAAGTGGCAATAACTTATGAAATGAAAGCTCTGCAATTCTGATTGAAGCATAAATTGAAGTACAACTGCTTTTGCTTTAAATAGAATTTCGACTGGGAATATATTTGCCTGAATTTTTCTTATTTAATTGCTCGCATCTGAAAAATCATCAACTCCGTTACCGTTTAGACAATGCTAATGAGATGTTGTAATTAATGCGCGACCAATAGACATTTCTGTCTATAGACAATCTATAAATTTACACATGAACATATTCATCTGTATATAAATATGGTGTTCGCGCCTTTACTTCCTCGGCTTCACATTGTATAAACGGTAACGGAGTTGATGATATTTCGGTAACGGAGTTGATGAATTTTCAGGACGTAAGGAAATATGAATATAAAAAATCAAGCGCTCACCAAACGAAATGAGTTGTAGGGAAATTATTAAAATGGATGCATGGCATCTTAAACTAGTATGCTCTAAAATATTATACACCTAAAAGATCAGAGATTTTAACAATGAAACGCAGCAACCCTACGTTTAGGACAGCGATTTTTAACGTAATCGTTTCTCATCTTCGCCTCAGATAATTTTTCTAATTTTTCTAGTTTAAAATAGATTCACGATCGAAGGTCAAAGGCATCTGTTCTTCAATTTATGCGTGATTCAGAATTGTAAAGCTTCCAATTCTAATGTTATCGCCACTTAGATGTTTGGGACATAAATTCAGTGAATGTGTCCCAATACCAAATATTGACTCATATGATACTACAGCAAAATCATAAAAGACACCGTTATAAACCTTGCAGAAAATGCTATGAAAGGTTTAAAAAACAGTCTTGAGACTTTTCACAATATTGTCCACAAGAAAGTAAAAAAGGAAAGGAAGCAACACTTTTGTTTACTTGAAAAGTAATGAAGGTTTTTCAAACATTAGCTTCTATGACATTGTTTATATTATTAATTGTGATATTTGTCGGCTATTTTACGGTACAAGTAAATTACGTTCTGTCACTAATCAAAGACCACAATCAGAAGTTGAACCACAGGATTCCACTGCATTCATGAACATATAGAACTGCATGTGCAATTCATCTATGATAAGGCAATGGAAACTTGCAGTGCTCTGTAATTTCTTTTTCTTATAATAGTGCAAGAGATCATTCAAAGATAATACCATTCGCAAGGGTTTCACATGGTGCAGCGACAGCACACCAGTCTAAATCTATAGGTGTACAGCGTTGAAATCGCATTTCCACTTCCTTGTATGGCCTAGAAAAATTAGCACATTTTGTATGACCTAACTGAACAAGCTGCCAATGATCATAACATGTACTGGATGGCAGCGGGATATCACCTGTGTACTCATCTCATATCCCAGGTCATCTGATACAGTCACATGCCATCGCACGGAACAGTCCCCGAACAGAGTAAATTCATTGAATTGTAAACGTTATACGTCGAAATATGAAGAAAAATAATTGCTGAACGCAAAACCACTTTATCAATGTTCAAACCTTTTGATTGATTAAAACAAAATATATAAACAGCAAGATTACAGCAGAGGGTTATAACTACTGTATGTATTTATTAATTTGAATTACCACATGAATAAACATAAAGACGAAGAATAAAATTAAAACTTAACAATGAAAACAACTGATGCAACAGATTAGCTGCAATAATGACAGTGTCCCTGAGACTACGGTGCACACGCGCACAGAATTCATGGTGCACCAGTGCTTGCACAATGAGTGCACCATGCACGAGGAAGCACAGAGAACAAGTTCTATGCACAAACACCAATCGCACACTCACAGTAACGATAAAATAAAGAATCTTTGCCAATTGCCCTAACCTTGGGTGCCGCATATCAGGGGCTTTGAGGGCTAAGCTCCCAAATATTTAACGGAAACAAATCTAGCCGACAATTCCCCCTCCCCTACTCGTCAGACGGAAAAAGTTAAAATTATTGTCTCCCCCACTCGTCAAGCTTCCTCGAATCAAAATGTCTGACAATGTTTATGGCGTTGGCTTTCTCCAATTGTACAAAGAGTAACAGTAATCTGATAGTTTTGATCACCCACCCAACCTGATAGTCTTAATCACCAGCACAAAACAGTTAACATTCAACAAGCCCAGTGACGCCAGTAGTTGAACATCAACCAGTAATACATGTTACAAAGGCTGTGCCTGCAAGGTTATACCTGCAAGGTTATACCTGCAAGGTTATACCTGCAATTCTACAGCTACCAGGCTACAGCTGCAAGGATATACCTGCAAAGGCTACAGCTGCAAGGATATACTTACATGTCTACAGCTGCCATAATAAACCTGCACAGCTGCAGCTGACAAACGCTAAGGGAGGGTCCAGTGAATTTTTAGTGTGATGGTGTAGAGACTAAACTGGGTGGGGGAGGGGGGGAGATAGCATGCTACACGACGGTTGGAGAACATCCTGAAACGAGCTATTAACCTCATTTCAAACACATTGAATCGAAATTTCATTGCAAAAGAGGTTCATTTTCCTGCTCGATCAAGAGTCGTTTAAAAACTCAGCACCCAGGCCTGCGAGCGTAGAGAAGCAGAATCTTACTTGCAACCAGAACCAGAACAAGAATTTTAAATATTTAAGAAGCATAACGCAAGCAGAGAGAAATTATTAAACTTCACGTTCGCATAGACTAAAATTATATAAGAACAAAAACGCAGTAAAAACTACCAAACCAATTAGAATAAATAAACTCGTACCATTACTAGGTACTGATGATATACTGATACACATATACAGAACCGTTGCATTGTAACAACAGATTAGATATATTCTTGCCTAACTCTATAATACTAGTATAATCTGTCCGTTTTACCAGTTTTCATAGAAAAATTGAATTAAAAAGTAAATTAAGTGCAAAGCAGCACATACTATAGGAGCATAATCCAAACTTGACTTCATTCTACAGATAACAAAGAGCAGGAAAGGAAATAAAGATTATTCACTCTGTCGAGAGATATTGAACTAGATTTAAAATACAAATGTTAAAAAGCTGTTCAATACAGGTAGGCAACCTATAAGAAATGCAGGTAAAAGTCTACCTACAGATGCAAATTAGAGAGAAAATATTAAGAAATTAAAATAATGAAAACAAAAAGGCATTACTTTTTTAGTTTAATATGATCCTTTCATGTTTAATAATTGTATGATTTGTTAACTTTTTATTATTATTTCAAGAGTCATCAATAGAAATGTAAACGCGAAAATGTTGAAAGTTGGTCTCAAGTTCTCAGCCCAAGAATGAATTTCTGCCAATATCACGACCGGTGTCACATTATCTGGTCACCTACGCTGCACAGCCAGCACCTCCATGCCTTGCCTATTTGTCACCTGATCCTCGCGGAAAAACAAAAGTCAAGTCTAGCTATGATTAGTTCATTAATAAAAATAACAAAACAGTTAAAATGATTACATTCATTTCAACATGATTTTGTAATGTTTTATTTCTATCATCATTATTAGAACATTAACATAATTATATCCAAGTGATAATGATCATCTAAAATACAGTTTGTAATGTTTTATTTCTATCATCATTATTAGAACATAAACATAATTATATTTAAGTGATAATAATCATCTGAAATACAGTCGAGATACAAGACAACAATTATATTGTGTACAAAAAATTGTTGGCATCTAAATTATAACGTTGAAACGCATTACACTTCTCCTTGTCCAATAAAGATACTGACTGCTAAGTTTTTTGCAACTGAACTGAAAGTGAACTGCAAAGCATTCATGATTCACATTGGTCAAGGCTCTCAGTTAACACATCATCTTTAAGTTCAAATATCCATCAGCTCACCCATCATCTAGGCTTTTATTAAGCCTATTGATGCATCATTCAAACTTTTCTTCAGTTAACATACAACTAACTGCCTAGAATGAATTTAACACAAGAAAAACCCAAACAGTAACAATATAAATTGCAAGTGATCACATAAGAGACCTACGAAATACTATACTAATAAAAACCATGATACAACTGGATAAAGACAGGGAGAGATGCATCTCACTAATACAACCTACTATCTACAGTGTTGAACCAAGGAACATGCTGTGCTGGGTTTGACCCCGGCTTGGTGAGCGCAGCGTTACTTTCACACAATACCAAACAGTCAGCATTACACAACTGAGAGAGAGATGAATAAATAAGACATCTACGTCTAAAAACAATTTAATTAAAGTCTTAAAATCTTGGCATAAAATCTCCTTACTAGAGAAGTTAACGCGACACAACTAAATTGAATTATGCTTTTAGTGATTAATAAATCATTCGTAAATCTTGTGTGAAATTATACGTACATGACTGCATTTCAGTATTTATTAGTATTTAGCTTATTTCTTACACGTATAATTTTCAACTAATTGCACAACTATTTTATTGCTGCATGCACACTTGTTGCACTCGCTAAATGATTACCTACGTAAGTACAAAAACAACTATGTTAAAAACATTCAACACATTCAAATCATTCTCATCTAAAACTAACACCTATTCTGAGCTGCACCTCCATTGCCCAATACTAACAATTAAAATCAGATTACACAACGCACTATCTTGCTCAGGGACAGCCAGATTCTTCACTGCTGCAAGTCGACACGGCTGCACTATTCCTTTTATTACCTAATCCTACCAACCGCTTCAACATGGAGAGATCTCAGTAATATACGTATCTCTCTGTGATACACGTACATTAAAAATACATGTATCTCTAAGACACACATATATCTCAGTGATATACGTACTAAAAACAATAACTCAATAAAATCAGCTAAGAACAACACGTACGTCAACAACATCACAACAAACGTTGTGACACGTTAACTCGTCGTTCCAATGCGGCAGTCCAGAAATAGTTATACATACAAATTAAATAAGACGTACACAACACGTATTTATAGAGATAGTAATGACTGCCTTTGTTTCTTATATGTATATGTATATACACAGTTATGTAACAATGCTGCTCGTACGGAAGCCAGGAATCGTCCAGCTAAAAAACAATTCAACTCTTTCTCGCTCGAGGCGACGGCTTAGTCTCTGACGCCTTACTCGTACCTCCTCCCCCGCCACCTCCCCCTCGATGGAGAAACTGTGTTTGATTATCTGCGTGCTCTGACCTACTCCCACCACCGGGGGGCAGCACAGAGCCGTCCCTACTGGCATTAGACAGTCCGGCAATATCTCTGCCACCGGTGCTGCTGCTATTTGTGCCGCCCGCGAGTCGCTGATGTGTCGACAAGTGACTTGCTGTTGCCGAAGCAGCTGGCAGGTTGCTGCTGCTGCCTGGTCCAAGTCTTTGCTGCAGCTGTTGCTGCTGCTGCAGTTGCTGCTGTTGCTGCAGTTGTTGTTGCAGCTGGAAGATCAAAGCTGGACTTTGCTCCTAAGACAAGAGTTGAATAAAGCAATAAATAAGATTTGTGGCAGCAGAACACGATCATTCAATAACAAGAACATAATTTTCGCCAGAAATTAATATACTACTATGAAATTGATCCATGAATCAAAATCATCACTGTGCATCACATAGTAATATGCTCAGCATTGTCTTTTATGTAACGTACATCACCACTACTCAGTTCTGAGACTAAAAAGACGACAAGCAGTCTGCTGTGAACAACGAGAAATGTCTAAATGAATAACATACTGTAACAATCGTTTGTATAGCACACCAATTAAAAATTTGGCATATTGCCAGACTAAGTGACACTTATGGTCAAGAAAATGCCACTTTTAAAAAGTATTCCCAGACAAAGACATTCGATGAATTATCCACCAATGATATAAAATAGTCTCAAAGAGGATACTGCTCCAAATCAGTGTTATTTAAGTCCTCTTCTATTTTTCCGTTTCTGTTTCTATTCTAGCAAGTGATTTTTCAGTCTCTATTCAAATTTAGTCTTTAAGTATTTTTCCGCTTTGTTTTCAAAATTTGTTCATGTGTCACGGAATTCCCGCTTCCTGTCACCCACCCATTCTGTAATTGATTAATGCCTGAGACTTTCACTTCCCACCCATTCTCATTTGCTCCAAGCCTGCTTTATTAAACCAAAATGAAAGTCTATATTAAACTTTTTAAAAAATTAGTAGTGCGGCAATTATTGTAGTTATCTTTGACACAAACCAGAATCTGCTGCTGCTGCATAAGCTGCTGTCTCTGTATTTGTTCGGACAACAGCAACGCGTCCGAGGGACGTCCCATCGTGGATGCCGTGGAGACGGTCGGCAATGAGAACGCAAGATTGGCGCCGCTCGGCGGCGTGGTCACTTGATTGCTGCCGCTGTGACCCGTGGAACCCGGGCGCCGCCGTGATGGACTCGGCAACTGCTGCTGCTGGCCGCGACTGTTGGTACTACCTACAGACAGCATCACCGCAGAACAAACCACTTACTAATTACACACGCAGTAACGGAGTGAGCTGTCATTTCAACAGATCTCATCATTTGCATTTGCATTTCTTAAACAAACGATATACCTATACTTTAAATGAATCATAACGAGATAGACTTGCGAGTTCATAGCACACTCTGTACTCCCTCGCTATAACATGGATCTCAGGCACAATGCTTCAAATGTGGAGTCTTTTGCAAAGAAGTTACAAGCGAGTAGCTTTGACCCGGTTGGTAGCTGAACCTGGATCACTGGCGTTTAAGTCACAGATCTAGGTCACAGATCTAGGTCACAGATCTAGGTTAGTCCTGTACCAATATAATGCACTAATTACACCACAAGTGATTGGTTACAAATTACTTGCAAGAGAGTTAATACAAATTATAGTTTAAAATTGTGCAAATGATTTAATCAATCATCACCATCGTCTGTTTGACGTGCATTTTTTAGTCAAACCGACTAAAACAAACAACTTGACAAGAAACAATAGAGCAATACAATATAATATATACAATATAATATATATAATATACAATATCATGCATCATAATATAATATACCATAAAGAAAACGTACCGATACAATTTCCTGGCAGCTGCGCCGTTGCTGCATTGAGTGAAACGTGCGACTGAGTGCCGTCAACGATAGGACTGCACACTCCGGGTGTCGTGTTCATAGAGCTCGTGCTTCCAGGACTACGACTAGACCGTGCACCATCCTGCACATGTGCACAACAATCGTGCAGTCAATACAAGTAACTGAAAGGTTATTATTATTCAGTCAGTACTAGAGCAAGTGACTGCATAAACATTGAACAGCAAATTTACATAGCTTCTTAATTCTTGCACAACAGACAACAACATTTTAACAAAAAATTAATTTTAGGGCAGGAATATTGGTTTGATAATTGTTAATTCCGACAGCTGGATTATTCAAGGATTGATTGCTTCAAAGAAGATTGATAGTGTGGCTGAATAGAGAATTGGTGCAAAGAATATAGACTTGAATTGGCTGTGGAGTGAAGTGGACAAGACTGTGACACAATTGTATAGACAACTACACACACAAGCACACACAACTACACATACACGCACACACACCACTACACATACAAGCACATACACAAACACACACAACTACACATACAAGCACACACAAAAGAATACATAAGCACACACACATAAGCACACACAAAAAGCAAGTGGCTCACTCAAGCCCCACTGAGACCCATGTAGAAACTCACCCGTGACTCCCGGGAATACGGCGACTCCTGAGGAGGAAAGCAGTTCGTGAACCGAGGACTCCGACTCGTAACTCTTGCGTCGTTTGCTGCCGCAACATCTTCATGCGCCGAATGATCTCTGGGAGGCGTCACAATCGAGTGGTTCTTGTTCGGCGGCACAGCGGGAGCAGTCGTGGCGCTGTTCAGCGGCCCAAACGGCACCGAGAGCCGAGCGTTTACGGCTAACAGCTGATCCCGGCGTGACGTCAAGCCGATTATGTGCTCCTCTAGACGCTGGTTCTCCTGCTTGAGCTGATACAGACAGCTGAGTAACGATGCAACTGCACACACACACACAAGGCATCGTGCTGTAGTGTTTACACATGTTAAAGGCAACAGAACCACAAGTCTTGTAAAATCTTAAAAATATTACCAAGAAGGACATTCGATTGAAGCATGGTAAATTCTACAGTGTTAATGCACCACAATGAAACTAAAAAGAGGCATAGATGAAAAGCGAATTACTGAAATATGTTGAGATCCAATTGAACAACAAAGCAATCACTGAAAACGACAAAACAACTAGCCAGCAGTTCAAACAGGTTGAGCTTCAACTCCACCACAGGGCGTCTGCATAAGCTAGAAATCACACATAACTTCTGAACAACCGAATCCCTTCCTACACTCGGACGAAGTTCAGAGGGCACCTAGGCCGTTAAGAGGACCTGCTGATTGAATACTGAATAAAAGGTATCCCAAATCACAACGTGACACAAGATAAATTTGTAAAAATGTAAAAATCAAAATGTAGTAAGAGTATTCTACGGTTTAATTTGATGTGTATCACCGACTGCATACTATAATTTTATTCTAATCGTACACCTCGTAGGTAGAAAAGCTTCAATTACTCACTATCAAAATGTTGTCCCTGTTCCATGAGAAACTGTGAGCCTTGAACCCACTGTCTCTCCAGCAACTGCTCCATGGTCGTTGGAAACTGAGAGCTACAGAAAATAGCAACACAACACATTCAGAACAAACCTGACAATGGTCTCTCATGGCCAACTGATAAGTGAAACATCTGATCACAATGCCCATGCTACAGTTCCATGCATTGACAACAGAACCAATATAATACCGTAACCAATCAGTGTTACACGAAGTCCACAAAAATTATTCAAAATGTAATAACGAATATAACGCTAGTAAAGGCTCAAAGTGTAAAACGACTGTCGTTAGGTGTCGCAATAATTGTAAATAAACTAAAACATTCTAAAACAGAACCATTATAATCAAATAAACAGCCACTAATAAAATCTTCCCCCAAAGTATCTAATAACATTTGCCATTCTTTCAAGTCATACTTTCAATGAAGTACGAAAGTCCAATTTGATTAAATTAATCCATTACCTTCATATTCCAGATTTAATACAATTATTGAATTTGATTGCTGAATTGAGCATATTAAAAATGTGTGAAATGATACAAACAAATTTCAATTCATAAAAAAGCATCATTGATTTTTTTAAACAAAAAATACAATGAAAAAAGCATTAAAGCAGTAATGAGATTTGCCTACTTGGACTGGCTGTCTGTGTTGCTGTGTGAGACCGTGTAGAGAGAAGACGCCGATGGCAACGGAGGTCCAAACAACGACGGCACCCCGATCATACCATTCGCAGTGTCCCTCGACGCCGTCGCTGCACCTGCGTGCAACAAAACCACTTCGAATATATATATCGAACAGACTGAAAATTTTAAAACAATTTAACAGAATAATGCAAATAATTATTAACAGCAAAAGTCAAATCAAAAGCGACTCGATGTATCACCAAAGCAGGTAAAGCAAAGATATAAGAAGCATCCTGTATCTCTGTAGCCCAGTGACTCCGAAACATTGAATATGATGGTTGCCATTTTGGCAACGGACTTAAATTGATGGTTGAACTTGTTGCCATAATGCAGAATGCAGCAGTTTTCGGAAAGAACGGAAATGGAAATTTATGGAAATATAATATAGTAAGTCTATTATATAGTAAGTTTAACTTACTGTCTAAGCCGATGAAAATTTATAGTTAATCGCAATATGTATTTGGGGTCGTCCATAAAGGACGTCCGCAAAAAACAGTTTTTGACCCCTTGTCCGCATATGGCTTCCCCCCCCGCCACATAAGGCTTACTTATCAACCTGATGTGCTCGAGC
>JAQFYQ010000182.1:0-20116 GCA_034694885.1 Buchholzia appendiculata | reverse complement strand
TACAGGATTACTTGATACAGGATTACTTGATACAGGATTACTTGATACAGGATTACTTGATACAGGATTACTTGATACAGGATTACTTGATACAGGATTACTTGATACAGGATTACTTGATACAGGATTACTTGATATAGGATTACTTGATACAGGATTACTTGATACAGGATTACTTGATACAGGATTACTGACTGATCATTCACGACTGCCGAACTCTACTGATGATCTGGATGATCAATGCTGTGGCTTGGACAGTGTTTGTAATCTCAGTCGGTCATAATGCAACGTTGATTGCAAGCAACTGTATTGACGTGGTCAGCCAATGCCCTCTGAGGAACGTCGCTCTTACAGTATATTACTCGGTCTCTGCTCTGTTTGATGATATTAGTTGAAGTTGAAGATGGACTACATTTGCATAGAGCATATGATCAGTGTGTGCAGGAGAATCCTGCAAGCAAATACACCAAGTGTCATGTCAAGAATAATTGTGTTTCTTCTTCTAGTGAGGTGAAGGTATAATGTAGTACCGGTATCTATACACAAATAGCATCTAGTGGCTAAGACTGCTGAAATACATGCACTTGTGTTGCAACATATACAGATGTATTGTAGCATATGCAGATGTATTGTATCTATGTATTGTAGTATGTGCAGATGTATTGTAGCAGGTGCAGATGTATTGTAACATATGCGGATGTCTTGTAGTATGTGCAGATGTATTGTATTATGTGCAGATGTATTGTAGTATGTGCAGATGTACTGTAGTATGTGCATTGTGCAGCTGTATTGTAGCATATGGAGATGTATTGTAGTATACATGTACAGCATAGCAAGCTAATATGCATCAGACTGATTAGATATAATGACAGGTCATCAGATGCAGTGCTCATATTTGCTGGCATTGAGTGTGATGTGTGTGATTGATTCCAATGCAGAGCTCTTACTGTATGAGTACGAATGCACATCACTTTGAGCATGAGTACGAATGCACATCACTTTGAGCATGAGTGCGAATGCACATCACTTTGAGCATGAGTGCGAATGCACATCACTTTGAGCATGAGTGCGAATACACATCACTTTGAGCATGAGTGCGAATACACAGCACTTTGAGAATGAGAATAGGTTGGTAAAACTTCAGTGAAACTGAATGGACAGAATGCAGTTTGCAAGATCAGTGCACAGTTTTTTTAAATTTATTTAGTGATTTGATGAAGTTTAAGAATTGCAGACTGTGCAACTTTATTAACTTAAGAGTAGGTTTTCAGTTTCTGATGGTCTTGAACTCGCCAGCTTTTATTACGATATTGAGGCACTTTTGATTTTTCTGCAAATATAACAATCAGTGATGTTGTAGCCATATATTTATAAATGTGACTTTTTTGATGATGTGGTTCTTTATTATTTAAAATATTTTGCAAAGGTTTAGCGATGTTTGCTTATTTGTTTACCAGAGTTGTATATTTATTAGATTCTCAGAGCTGTTTATTTATTAGATTCCCGGAGTTGTATATTTATTAGTTTCCTACAGCTGTTTGCTGTAAATGTTATTTGCAGATAAATTTTGTGGTTGAGTCGGCAAAGTGTGACAAAGTACTGCATTCAATTACTGCTGCTGGCTTTGGGCGAATTGCTGAAACTTCAGTGTCGTGAGTTAAATCTCTTTTCCATACTGCTAAAGTTTGAGAATATAGAAAGTTATATACAGGGTGGGCCAAAAGATGACCGCTTTGAAAAACAGCATTTTAACTTTGTTGATACTAAATATTTGTAGTATCAGTTTTTAATAATATTTTGAGGCCATTTTTTGGCTCACCCTGTACAGTACCAATTTGTAAGGAATATGTGTCCAGCTGTTGGTATTTGTATACTTTGCAGTTGTGTCCATACTGCTTTCTACTCTTCATTCAACAGTTATGACATATGAAGTTGCATCTGGATCTAGTTGGGCTGGATTATGCACAGAAATGTTCAGCAGAGAGGCCGCCATCCGAAATTAAGAAGCCAGAAAATATCTTTGCTAAGATTTGTCTTGTTTATTTAGTTAAGTGTTGATTGATTTTTTTGAGTATTTGGTGTTTTTCTTGTCTGCCTATAGGTTGCTTCTTTTTCTGTTATTTTATTGAGCTTTTGTCATCAGATGTACATGTTTTATTTGTAATTCCATTTTGGTATCTTATGCACATGGTGTTTTGGATTGTGTTATTGACTGTTTTGTCATTTTTTAGGTATTAATGTTTGTTATTTGATTTAATTTTTTTTGATTATCTGAAGATTTTGAATGAACAATTTGATTGAGTCAAGTGTCAATTGATACTAGGGTATTTCTCTGCTGAAGTGAAATTTGTAATTGATGATTTGCTGTAGGGTATTTCCAGCAAGCTTTCATTATTCTTTTCAAAGTAGCTCAGCTACTAGTACGAAAGCATCGGAAGTAAGGCAAGTTGCAGTTGACATGCTTTCTCTCTCTTCTCTAAACATGCTTTCTCTCTCCTCTCTAGACATGCTTTCTCTCTCCTCTCTAGACATGCTTTCTCTCTCCTCTCTAAACATGCTTTCTCTCTGCTCTCTAGACATGCTTTCTCTCCTCTCTCTAAACATGCTTTCTCTCTCATCTCTCAATGCTTTCTCTCTCCTCTCTCAATTCTTTCTCTCTCCTCTCTCTAAACATGCTTTCTCTCTCCTCTCTAAACATGCTTTCTCTCTCCTCTTTCAATGCTCAGAGTGCTAGTGAGAGTCTGTCATATTTACAATGGTTTTGACTTATATCCTGCTAGTCCCTTTACACCTTACAGAACAGGTTCTGACCTGGCTAATTAGCTCTGAGGTAATTATAATGAGTATAATAGGAACTAGTAACACCCAGTTGTAGTGCACTGAAAACTTGCAGTAAATATACAACTTGTAGACTGCAACAGTGCATTATGTAGGAAGGCTAATTGAGAGCTGCCACACACTTCAACTAGATCGCATGAGTGAATTAATGATGTGTGGTTAAATTGTGTCTAAACTCAGTGATTCATTTAAGTAAATGAATTTAACCAAATATAGGCTGCCATGCAATTAATTGCTTTAATTATCATGTAATTTTTTAAGATTTAAAATTGACTGTTATTGACCGCGCAATTTAATCACAATTAATGTCCATTTATAAACGATTCCATTCTTATCACTATGTTCAGCATACCGTGATAAGCATTGTTATAATAGAAGGTAATATTTGCTCATAGAAAATAGTACCATAAATGTTAGCGGTTAATTTGCATCTTTTAACTTCTTAGGAAGATCAAAATATAAAGATTTAAATACTTGTATACAATATATTGCAAATTAAAAATTAAAAAGCGTTTATTTTGGCGTTTTACAGCAGTGAGACAAAGGAATTTATCAAATCAATCAAGTCTCGCCTCACAGTTGCACAGGTCAATATTAGTATCTTCTTTTTCAGGGTATTTTACAAATACTCTTGTTGGTAAACCTAATGGGCGAATGCCTGAGTGTGTTTGATTACATTTGTAGAACTGTACTTTGCATTGGAGCTGCTTTAGCATTGCAGAAGTACTGTTACAAAATTGTAATGATGATAGAACGATGAATATTATTGTTAAACTATCATTAGTAATTACAGTTATTATATTTTGATTTTGATGTTAATCGTATACTGTATGTAGCAAAGGCTTGCGCAGAGCAATGTACAGAGGAAGCTCTCTCAGCTTTGGTCAACTGTCCTATATCTAGTTTGCAAGCACTTTGTGCTATCTAATATAAGTGCTGTTAATAGATGGATCTGAAGCAAGCAGAGAGAAAGAGAGACAGAGAGAGATAAACAGAGATAGAGGTAGAGAAAGAGAGAGAGACGTTTGCTGAAAAGCTGCTTTACTGGTATTTGCTGCACTTATGATCTCTACATTTATGGGCTCAATTATCTCTATGAGATCCAATACAGGCTGTATGTAGCGTAGGATGTTGTGGCTTTATTGCACAGATTGCTCATCATATTTTTTACTATAGTAGTAACCAGAAGTGTTGTGATTTTATTAATGCCTGTTTTTTGCACTGCTGATATTTACTTTTTGTCGCGTATGAAGGTTTAGAGCGCTTTTTTGCTAAAGTCTGGGGATCAGTTTGTAAAGGCTCTGTTTTATGAAGAGAGGATATGTTATTAATTCATGTACTATTAACATTAATATTGTACAGTTGTAGATATTGACTGAATCTAAATAGCTGCTATGATCTTTAGCTCTTGAGTAAATCTGTCATGGTGAATCTGACACACTAAGCTAAAATCTGAATGTGAAGCCATTTAATATTTCAATTTTAATGTTGGTCTTTAACTGTCTGAATAATTGCCGTATAAGCTTATCAAAATGCAAAGGATTTTAATGTTTTAGTGTTTGCTTTATTTCTAGGTCGTTGGAGCGGTGAAATCCAATGCAACGCTGACATTTGATTTCCTTGTTCTCATTCTCTTAGCCAGGTCATCATCTAAGCTGATTATCTTTAGCAGTATGAGTAATGCTTTGATTATGTGCTGTTTTTGTAATACAGGTATTGAATTTAGCATGGTTTGTGGCTATATGAGGATAATGGTTAGTCACCCTGGAAGGGAGGTTAATTACATTTGTGTCAAGTAGTAGAATGGTATTCAAATACTATAGTAAAACATCATAGTACGAGGGTAGATCCAGAAATCTGTGCCCTAACCATGAACAAGGGTGATCTTTCAGTTCAAATGGCACTTATTTCGCAACATAGTCTGTATCTACAGTAGTTCAATAAACTTCACCCATCGATGCTCCAACCCTTGGAGTCCGTTCAGGAAGAAATCCGGTGTATGGACCTCGATGCAGTCTTTTTCAGCTGTCATGACGTCATCGTCAGATAAAAAATTTGTCAACGAATTTTTTCCTTCAGCTTAGGATAGAGAAAAAAGTTACTTTGGATTTGGTCTGGTGAATATGGGGTTTGGTCAACCATTTCGGGCCACGTTGCATGAATGGCAGCCAGTGTAACACGGCCTGTGTGCAGGTGCTTTGTGTTCATGCGGGGAACCCATCTTGCCGACACCTTGTGCAGACCCAATTTGTCAGTCAACATGGCTTGAATTAAGTTAGATATGTTGCCAGTAACCTCCTCTATTTACCAAATGGTCCATCGACGGTCAGTCATAACGAGATCCTGAATTTTGTTGGTATTTTCTGGGGCGCTGACCTCAACCCACAGGCCTTCCACTTCGGGCACCATTTCGCAGGACTCCCTCCTACATCAAAATTCACAACACCACTTTTTAACTGTGCTGCATGTTTTGGCAGATTCCCCAAATGTGGTTTGCATGTCAATATGAATTTCAGTGAGCATAATCTTCAAATATCTGATTACGCTCAAACTTCGGAATTTTTCCATTTGAGAAATTCAAATGATTACCTTTGATTTAAATTTTCAATATTTCCATTTAAAATAAAACAATTGAGGTGAAAATTCTCATAGTATCCTACGAAGTCCTGTACAAAATATATACAAATGAATCAAGACCGGGTTCTATTTACAAGTACCTCAGGGCACGGACTTTTGGATCTACCCTCGTATAATAACTTAAAATCTGCAACAGAACCTGTAAATTAGACATGATATATTGTAAACTAGACTTGCATTACTGTAACTAGAAATGTAATAATATAAACTAGACCTGGTCTTTTAATAGCTTTTTGGTAAGATTTGGATATACTTAGAATTATCTTTTCAGTCATCCTGTGTTATTGAGAGGAAGCTTGAAATAAAACTAAAAATAGAATTGCTTATCTTTTTGCACACTAAATTACTGTTAAATTTAACGTCGTCAGTGTCATGATTTACGTAGTCTTTATGTTATCAAAATGTATTATATTGTGCATTTGAATTGGTTGTTTCAGTATAATAGCTGGAATGGGATTGTTTCATTATAATAGCTGGATTGTGATTTGATGTTTCAGTATAGTAGCTGGATTGGTTGTTTCAGTATAATAGCTGGATTGTGATTGGTTGTTTCAGTATAATAGCTGGATTGAGATTGGTTCTTTCAGTATAATAGCTGGATTGTGATTGGTTGTTTCAGTATAATAGCTGGATTGGGATTGGCTGAGAGCAGCAGCGTGGCGTTGGTTGCAAGCATGCTTATATCTCCACTCATGGTAATGTGCAATATCAAATATTAAAGATATTTTAACAATAATCTTTCTAATTCTGCACCTACTTTAAGCACTCGATTTTACTACTTTGTGCATGATTAGAAATGTTAAATAATTAAATTTTGTTGTTTAAATGTGATTTAAGTTATTTATGTACAGCATATTTTTGACTCTGTTCAATAGATCATCATCACGTGCATTTCTACAATATATTTCATTTGGTGCCAGAGGCTCTCAGAGACTTATTTGCAAAAAGTAGCAGAACATAGGTGTTTTTCTAGTTTGTAGCTCAATCTATGCAATGTTCAGTTTAAACGTGCTTTAAAGACCTACCTTTTTAAGAAACATTATGACGTTTGATTGATATTGCGTTTGTTGACATTGTGTAACGTGCCCTTGAAGTCTTCTGACTATGCGTCCCGTAAATAAGTTCGTATTATAATATTAATAATAATAATCAGGCCACCTAATTTTAACTTTTATGTTGTTTGTTTTCTGCTGTGTTGTCAGGGTCCAATCATTGGGTTTACGTTTGGCGTGGTCGTAAAGAACAGAGATTTGTGGAAGCTCGGAGTAAGGAATGAAGGAATTGGTCTTTCCGTCTGCTTAGTCTATGGTCTGTGCATTTTGTTTTCAGTTTTAGAACGTCAATGGTTGTGAATTTAATTTTTTAACATTTAAATTCTCGAATCTATGTATTATCAGACATTGGTCTGATGTGGCCATTGTAAAATCTTACATTAATGATGCATAATGTAGTCGTTTTCTATTTTTCAAGTATAACTCTTTTTCCCTCAATTGTAAACTTTTTTGTATTATATTTTAATCACTTTCGTACTTGAAAAGTCACATAATGTATTGAAAAATCTTCACAGTCACCGAGATCTTAAATCTAGAATGTAAACAACGACTATTTGTTATCTAACATGCCCGACAAGATGAGAAATGTGATTTTCATTAAGTTGGATGAAAAGTGAAAGTTTTGAAGTTGTTTCATGTTTTAATCAATGAGATTGCTAGAAAGGACATCGGACTGTAAATGTTTCCTTCTTTAAATCCAAAATGTGTACCTACCTGTACATTTAGTTGTTGATTACATCAGGCAAGCTTTTTCTCCTTTTCACCGCACTTGATGAACGATAAATGTGATGTCATCTGATCATATAATTCTGTATGCTAGACATGCGTGATGATTGTGATGTAAGATGATGATGGTGAGAGTTTAAACAATGAAATCATGAACCCTACAAACAAAAATGTTGGATCTGGTATTTATTGTAGGATTCTTGTTTGGGCTGATTACTGGCTGTATTAACAACACCGGAGCTAACTGGGGCGCTACTAGTGACTGGCCGACACCTGAAATGAAAGCAAGGTAATCGGCATGATTTATTGCTTTTCAGCAAATAGATTCATTTGCCAAAGGTGACTTCATTCATCTAAGACTTTATTTTTATAATGCACTATATTTGCATTTTGAAACACTTTTATGTCTTTAGGCGCTTTACAGTGGGATTTTCTTGTTTTGTTTATCATCAACGACACTGCTTAATTTCAATTGAAAAAAAATGAATTATTGACTTTTAAGGAAATTAATGTGAATGTTGTTATCCGCAGTCAGTTTGTCGATGGCCTCTGACCAATCAATGGAAAGAGGTAAATCATGCTGAATCCAGATAGATACACACTGCGATATACGGTGACTTTAAAGAAATATGATAAATATTGATCTTAAGTATCTGCTTGTTTTTCCTAATGCTAGAGGCATGCTGAGAAGTTTATGGGTGGGTGTTCTAATTGCTTTGCCGTCCGGTGCTGGAGTGGCCTTGTCAATTCTCGGAGGAAACACTGGATCTCTTGTCGGAGTGGCCATTTCTGCCTCACTGCTGCCACCCGCTGTCAATGCTGTGAGTTTTGTCGGATGTGTTTATCTTATTGCATTGTAATACTAACATGCGTTTATGTGCACGATGCACATGCATGCACAGAAATGTGTGCGCAAATGGTTGAACCACTCCCAGGTTAAATCCTGTGCTGCTATGAATTGTTTCTTACTCAGTCACTACCTGAACGAGGAGTAAAGTTGTATGTAAGACTGAATGATTTTGTGTCATTCAGCGATGGCGATGTTTCAAAGTCGCGTAGAACTACAGAGTCAGGTTTGCTCATCTGATTCTCTGTGCTGAACAAAGAACTATTATTATTAAAGAATTATTGTATTTAAAAGATTTTTACATTTTCATAATTTTGTTCTCTTTTTTGAGTATACGCCATAGATGGTACACGTTGATACTTATTTATTGCCTGGACAAAGTAAAAAAGCATAAGAGTTCATTACGTCGAGCATTAAGGTGAGTCGAATTAATGGAAACATTTGATAACTTATGATAGTATATTAGTGTTTAAAGCTTTAATCTAAATGATGAGATAATCTGATGTATATTCTGTCCAAGTACGGTTCCCCACGATTTCATGTGGTGATGCCACCAATCACCTAGGGGTATGAGATGATTACCTGTGGTAGTCTACATCTTTTCTTCAATTTCACAATTCATGCATTGCCTAGAAGTTTCTCACCTGGTTTCTCACCTGGTCAGTCCTTTCCTGAGGAGGTACGGCGTCAGAGTGGGCGGTCCATCCTCATGATGCGACCTCTGGGCATGTAGACTTATGAGTCCATGAAACTGCCCATCCATGTGTTTCTTAACTTCTCCAAGTTCGCTTTAAACGCATTGACTGACGTGGAATCAATTGTATCGTGGTCCAGTCCATACCAGTGGTCGATGGTTCTCTCAGAGAAGAAATTCCTCCAAGTGCTAGATCACACACACAAAGCTCGGAAGCCAGCGGAAACTTGACGTGGAACCTCCATGACGACTGTGCTATCATAGTAGAGTTTCTTACTTGAAGTGAATAATAATTGTCTGTTTTGTGTGAACCAGGGCATGCTCTGGGGACTGGCTGTCGTATCTGCTATATCAACTCCGGATCTCGAACATCCTCTACCTAGTAATGTAGGTTTATTTTTATATGTTTTAAATGTATGTTTAGTTGAATAATAGCAAACGTACATTGTAATATTAGAGAATGAAATGGAAGATTTTGTTTGTTCCGCAGGCTTCTGTCCTTTCCAAGCTAGCCGTCGTGATGATCTTTTCTTTAATTGAAAGGTAATCATAGTTATTTAATCAGTACAGGGACTAAATCATATTCAAGTAGTTACTAATTGGCAAGGTACATGCTTGGCCAGTAGTTGTAACAGTTCACCAAGTGGTTGGTTTGCCGATTTGTTGCTTTACATTTTAACTTTTTTGAGAACTCAAGATTTACGCTTCTATTGTACATGTTGTATCTGAAGATAGATGTGTTAGAAGTTTTTGTTCAATGTCCAAGCAGCTGTGTTTTGTGTGTTATGTGCAGATGTATTTATTGTGCATACTGGTTGTGCACACTCTTGATTTGTAATCATATTTGTTGTGCATATTGTTTATCATCCTTATCACCCGTTTATAGTCTAATATTCGTTTTTGAAAGTTAACTGTGCTGAGCTGTAGGTATATCATTTTACTAATGACCCGAAGGGCTCATTATGACCCTAAGGGTTCATTATGGCTCAATTGTTATGACGACATGCCCTGCTGCGCTTGTTGTTTTTGTGTAGTTATATTTATTATTCATGTTTTTATTCAGACTTGTCTGTTTCGTTTCCTGTAGAACACTGAAGTCTTCTATCCCCCACACTGTCCGCAACTGAAGGACAATGACTATGAGTTTCACTACGCCTGCACCATGCCGGCCGAGGCGGCTATCCTCGGCTCCTTCAGTCTCCTGCTTACCATACTTAACATCATCTGTATCTTCTTCATGGGGATCTTAGTACTCAAGGTATTTCACACCTGAGCTGGAGCTCAGGCACGTGCCTTTTTTGTTGTCGTGTAACTCCTAGTAATATCAAATAGCTGTGAATAATGATGATTACAATGACAAAGCTAATATTCTGAATGAGATTTGATCACTGCGTGACAACTTTTAAATTAACGTTATATGTGGCTGATTTATTGTTTGTGACATTAACTGAATTGATTTTAATCCGGTTAAGTTGGTGTATTTGTTTGTAACATGTTTTTGACATGTTGCTTTGTTGATGCATTCAGGTAAAAGAAATAGCACCACATCCTGCCATGTCTCCCGCTACACAGAAATTCTGGAAGAAAGATATTCAGGTAGGCCTACGTATTGACTTTTATGCATAAATTTAGGCTTGTTGTCGGCTTACAAATGAACTGACTTGTATTTATTGTACTTTGACCTTTTTTGCTGCATTAGAAGTGATTTATACTCTATTTATTATGTGTTGACCTTTTTATTAAATAATATTTTGTTTTAGGATATTGTTATGCTATTCAATTGCTCATTGGATCAATTAGAGTGACCAAATAGGTCAGTCGTTAGCGTTCACGCCTTGCAGTGAGGAGGTAGAGGGTTCGCCTCCCTGCAATGACTGATTGTGTTCAGTAGCAAACCTGGGCAAATTGTTAACACTCCATTGCCTCTCGGGAAGGACCTTTGGCCTCCCACCCGTGCTCAACTGGCTTAGTCGGTCGGTGGTAAAAGTCATGCGTAGTAATACACAAGACAAATAACCATCGCCAGGACCTGTCTCCGGACAGAGCACTATCATCATCATCAATTGCTCAATCGTGCTTCGTCGTGTACAATTTATACATTATATTTTTGATTGTTTTTATCATGTGTAGATTGTAAGAAATACGTACAAGACTATCAAGGGTCGGGATTGTGCCGATATGGCTGTGCTGGCAAAGGAATGGATTGCAGATTTCAGGGTTTGGTTGCTCTTTTCTGTTATAAGATATAAAGACAAATGTTAAAAGGTTATTAGCCGTATTTTATAGCTATAAGTGTTATTTGTGTTCGACATAAAGTTATCTCAACCGGATGCAATGTAAATCATAAATATTAAAGCTTGTACAATTTTTTTAAACTTTTATTAAAAATATGAAAAATGTGCATCTTAGCTAATCTTTTAGTTTGTACAATCATTTCGCAAGATTTTTACACAGCCTGGTTGTAACTAGGTCTGATTGAAATCATCTATATGAGATGATTGTTCAGAAAGTTTCATGCAGTATATATGTAACCCTCGTTGATTTAGAAAAAGATGTGTATATAACTCTGAACAAATTGAGTTAATGAGGAAAGCTGGAATGATGATGTTAATGATGATGATGATAATTAATGAGCAGCTGTTGAATAACGTACAGGAAATAGGATTTGATGAGGAAATCAGTGGATCACTGCAGTGTATCCATTTGTCAAGTTTGTGACCATGATCAATAATTTCTTTTTCATTTATTTTATATAATTATTATAATTTATTTTATTCCTTTGTGCTGTGTAGAAAACTCACTCGGCAGAAGCGTTGGATACCGTTTTGGAAGTGAGTTGTTGTTTTTTAATGTTTTTACAGATAGTCGTATTTCCAATTATATGAAAATTTAGTGCTATTTGTTGTATGTAGTAGTAGTATGGGAAGAATTGTGTTGACAAACATTTTCATTATTTGAGAATGAAGTATAATTGTTCACTGTTTCATTCATAGTTGGTACTCTGAGAAATTTAAAGAGGATGACTATAAATATGAATATTATAAATATAATTATAACTTATTGAATATTAATTAGTCATGTTGAGTCTATTTATCTTACATATTTATTTTCATTTAAATCATGAGTGAAATTAAGCAGTTTAATTTCTATGCATCTTCAACATCACATTGCAATATGGACATCGTTTCAATATCGAGTAATGTCAAATATATTTTTTGCTAATTGATTGGATGTCACCAAATAGGAAACAGATTTTCCTTATATGCACCGGGAAGAAGATGTGAACTTGCAAGCTTGAGCTGATTAGCAACTATGTGAATGTGTATTTTAGTGTGTATTTTAGTATGTATTTTGGTTTATTATTAATTGTTAATTGTCTCATTGTCTCATTGTTTATTGATTAAATCAGTAAACTTCTACATGTTGTTTTTATTAAGCCTTCTCTAATGATCTTTGATTATGCTGTGGAGCTGTCTGTGGTTATTTAGGATCTCCAGAATGATCCTGACTTCTCAGAGGTGGCTGACAAGGCACAAATCAAGAAATCAAAAAGTGTAAGTACTCGCGCACTGTTGGCAATGAAGTCAAGAAGTGTAAGTACTCGCGCACTGTTGGCAATGAAGTCAAGAAGTGCAAGTACTCGCTCACTTTGTGTAATGATGATCAGTCGAGAATGTTCAAAGTTATAAATTGGGGTATTACTATCTGACGGTGCACTAAAATGAAATGAGTGCACTTAATGAAATGAGTGTACGTAATGAAATGAGTGTACGTAATTAAATGAGTGTGCTTACATGAAATGAGTGTGCTTACATGAAATGAGTGTACGTAATGAAATGAGTGTACATAATGAAATGAGTGTGCTTACATGAAATGAGTGTGTATTGAAATGAAGTAAGTGCAGTGAAGTAGATTGAGTGCTCTTGAAGTGCGCTGATTTGAGTGAAGCTGGCGTCAGCAAGCATTGCAAGAATCTAGATCATGCCGAAAAGTCCTAGACTAATTTTATTTGTTTAAGTTTTATGAGGGCAACATCTGTCTCTAGAGCTACCATGGCACCAATCATATTGTCTTGCAACATAATAGCAGTCTACTAATAGCAGTCTGCAACATAATAGCAGTCTTGCAACATAATAGCAGTCTCATAATAGCAGTCTACCTTCTATGTTGTCTTAGTTAGACAGATCTTTTGGTGAAATTTAAATATTTAACTGTACACAAGGATTTGCCTCCCTGCAACGACTGATTGTGTTCAGTAGCAAACCTGGGCAAATTGTTAACACTCCATTGCCTGTATGGGAAGAACATTTGGCCGCCCACCCGTGCTCATCTGGCCTAGTTAATCGGTGGTTAAGTCATGCGTAGTAATACGTAAGACAAATAACTCAAATAAAATCACAAATAAAATCACCAGGACCTGTCTTCGGACAGAGCACTATCATCATCATCATACAAACATTAAAAAATTATGGGTTAGCATATTATTGTTAAAAACAATATTGAAATGAAGAGATGCAATGTATGTTATTTGCCCACAGACAGCTTTTACTATTTCTGTGTGTGTGTGTAGTTTATACGCAGTCTGTCGATCGAATCGTACAACAATGCTTCGATCCTGTCGTCCGACTACGACCACCAAGAGGTGCTCGACCAGAAGTACCTGACCGTCACTCACGGGTCGTCTGCCGCACGACTTCTCATGACTTCCCCTCAGATCCTTGCCAAGTACTCCGACTCCGTCAAGTCGCACAATGCCGGCTCTGTAGTGCGAGTGCGACTCAACACGAGCTCCGATGACACGGAGCCGTCGTCACTCGCGACTACTCCGACCACTCCGAATCGTCGGATGGAGGAAGTCCTGATGGTAGATCTGGAACATCTGCGTCAACGTCGCCGATCTCAGAGGTGTTCGAGGCACATGGAGGCACACTCGACACCTACGATGGCGAGGTAGGATGATGCATGCTAGTTCTGTGTTTGCTTTAATCAACTGTCAAGTCGTTGCATTAATACAAATATCATACTGGTACAAAGGGCAAAATTTTGTGTGTATGTTGTCATAATTTTATATTTTAATTTCTATTTTATGAAATTCCGAATGCGCAGTAGGAACAGAAAGGCTAAGATTGGAACGTGTCGAGTTTTGAATATAAATAAAAGATGGATTTTAAATTTAGTTTTAGTTTATTTCTTAATTTCATTGGAGATCAGTAACAGTTCAGTATGAAACAAGATGTACATAATCTCATGGAAGTTTTCCTAACACTAGATTTTTATTAGCAAGACCCAGTTGGCATCTGTTACGTTTGTTAATAAATGGAGATAAACTTTGATTTGAATGCTAAATCAAACGAACCTAACTCGGTAAATGGCTATGATTGTAACTCTGCTTTCGTCCAGGTTTCATGTTACGCCAATCGAAGAGGAGAAGGTTGTACTTGTCAGCATCCAACCAGTCTCAGCCGATTCGGTCGTTCAACTCAAGCCAGTTTGAACCAGTTTCAGCTGATACGGTCAATCAACTCGAACCAGTCTCAGCCAATTCTCTGGTTCGGCTCAAACTGGTATAAACCAGCCTCAGCCGATTGGATAGTTAAATTCAAAGCAGTGTAAACCAGACTTTCATCCAATGCTATGGTTCTAACTGAAACCAGCTGAAACCAGTATAGACAAATGTTCATTACAGTGGTCTTCCTTGCTGACAATAATGCTCGAGTTTTATTTATGATTGTATGAGTGTGATGTAGGTCAGTGATAGTCGGTAGTTTTTCCTCTTATGTTTTACATAAGTCTGCAGTTGCGTTCGTTATTGTATTTAGTCCCGTCCAGTTGAGTATCAATAAACTTATCGTCACATGATTCGCTTCCAAGCTGCTGTTGTTTCTTTGTTTATTTTAGGCTCTGCCTTGTTTTCATTATGCCGACTCATCATGTTACCTTACACTACTGTATATATTGTGGTTGTTATTATTTTCTTTGCACTGACTGAATTTACTTGTTTTATCGGTTATTCATGTCGGCTTTATTGTCATGATGACGATTGGAAGATGATGTAAATATTACTGCTGCTTAAATTAAAACATTTTTATTGCACATAAATTAGGAAAATGGTGGTGTGTGTGGAGGTTGAACATTGGAGTAAAGACGTAGAATCTTGTTTTTCCTGTAGGATTTGTATAATACTGCTGTTAGTGTGTGTGCAGTGTTAAGAATCATGAATGTTTTGTAGATCTTTCTAACTCTCAATTGACACAGTATCATCATGGAGTAATGTTCTGAGTAATTTTGGTGAAACGTTATGCCTGTGTTGCTCGTACTGTTTTGTGATTGGTTGAATGCATTCTTCCGTAGCTGGTATTTATTGCAATTTGTTAACGCTTGCTTGCATAGCTTCATCGTGATTGGTGGAATTCATGCTTGCGTAACTTGTTCTGATTATGATTGGTGGATTTCAGCCTTGCGTATCTCATGTTAATTTTTATTGGTGGATTTCTACCTTGCCTTATTGATTATGACTGGTGGATTTCAGCCTTGCCTAGCTTGCATTGATTATGATTGGTGGATTTCAGCCTTGCTTAACTTGTATTGATTATGATTGGTGGATTTCAACCTTGCTTAGCTTGTATTGACTATGATTGGTGGATTTCAACCTTGCTTAGCTTGTATTGACTATGATTGGTGGATTTCAACCTTGCTTCCCAGCTTGTCCTGCATCATCTTGATACTTTCTCAGTGTTTTGTTTAGTGTGTGTGTAGATTTGACCTGACACTGAAAACAAAGGCGCATATTGTCATGATTTCTAAGTGTCTTGGAAAGTACGTAGTGAAACTAAATGCGTCTTACAACAACGTTTAACTGTGTAATTAATTGAATCTCGCTATCTAAAAAATTCTTTTTAGTTATTTCAATTGAAATTTGAAGGTGTGTTAGGAAATTTGGTTTAGAATAATTGATTTTGTATAACAAAGACAACAGGAAATTGGTGTTTCTTTTGTTATTATTTAGATCACAGCACTGACTATAACTTTTTGTAATTTTTATATGTGTCACTGTAACATTGCATTTGTTTTATTCCTGAGTTTTCTGCTATTGTTGTTGCTTTCTGTAAGTTATTATTTGTAGTTTGATACAGATAGGTCTCGGAGGTCAAGATCCGTTATCGTAAAAATTCCATCAGGAAATATTTTTGCCGAGAAATTTATCAGGTTTGCAAAGTAAAAGAAGACTTTTATTTAATTAAATATATCTGTGTGAATATTTTTTGTAAATCTATGAAGTCAGTTTTGGAGAGTATTCGATTTTTGATTGTGTTTGGTGTTCAAGACTATTCGCCTGCTAATACATGTCATTGTTGACAATTTGCAAAGGTCACAAGAAGACAATTTAACCCACAAAGTGTTGCAATACCCGGTCCGGTGATGTTTTGAGTGTTTTCCAATATGTCTCTCTTACCAGACATTATTTGATGTAAACACAAAGACAACTTTTGATGTTTATCTCTGAGAGTCAACAATTGGGTGTAGATTGTACTGTTCATGCGAATAATATAAATACATTGACAAATTATGAACTTTAAATTATTTCATTGAAATTATTAACTGAATGCGATACAGTTGGTTGCCTTGAACTTTAAAGCAACGATGTTGATTTACAGATTTTCAATGGTAATTTTCTACATTTAGTGTACTAATGGACATTGGCAGAATTTGTACTGTTTGTTAAGTAAAGCTATTATGACTGTCGATTTAGCTTGTTATTGGTTTTTGTGCTTCTAAGTTAATCTTAAGTTAATCTGACATCAATGACGTCACTCATGACTCTGAATATATGTGTAATTGTTTGACTGGACTCTTGACTCGCTGGAGATTGTATGAACCACACGTGAAAGTGATAGCGCACGAATGGTGGGATATTGGAGACTTGTATTATTTTGTGGAGAGTGTGTTTTTTTTGCACTCTGTATTTTGACATTTTCCTGGCGCGATAAATTAATGTCTGTAAGTTAATCATAGTTTGCTGTATCGTGTGTTTAGTTTTAAACTGAAGTAACTAATTTTGTTTGTCTGGGACAGTGGCGGGCACAGGGGGGAGATGAGGCGATCACACAGGACCGGAATTTTGCCTTTACATTTTTATCCGTTCTGGAGAAATACCAATTTTGACCATTCGTTCATTCCATAAGGCTTATTCCTGTTTGCTAGAAAATTTCTTGCCCGAGCCTGGTGAGAGTCTGACATGAATCCACCGGTTTATTATAATCTCTATAATTTAGTGCGTATTGAGAATTGAATAATTGTTGCTAACGTCATTCATCTGGTTAACCTATCCACTGTACGGTCTACATTTGTTGGCCTATCTTATATGTTTTTGTTGTTGTTTATATTATTTACTTGTTTTGATATAGGTTATCTATGTGTTTACTTATATTGTAGATGTATGTTTGCATTCATGATTTCTATTACACTGTTCGATAATTAGAATCACTTACTGGTATATACGGTATATGCGATTCCAAGTAGGTATAGGTATACTTTTGGGTTTTCGTTTACAGTTTATTGTAAATTATTGATTAATTACAAATTACTGTATCAGACGTATAAGTACTTCAAGTGTGTGTATAAGTACCTAGCTACACGTGCAGCTGTGCATGTAAGCCTAAATGTTCTAATGACAAGGTTACATCATAGATTATAATTTATTACACATATATCTGTGGAGTAAATCATGTATCTTTTGTGAATTTATCTATGATCTATGAATTATTTCTGTCCTGGCTTACTGCTGATCTTAAAACAATCTGGAACATTGACAGAATCAGATAATCTTACTAATAAATTATAATCAACTGTTTTGAATACAAGAAAGTGTTGAAAGACTTTGGTCTGAAATACATTGACAGAATTAGACACGTTTGCAACGGCAGTTTTGCTCCAGTTACATTCTAATTATAGATTGCATTTCATCACTGTTAATTTGCGTAATGATGTGTTAGTTTTATTGTTTGTATTTGCCATGTGCTTTGGAAGTGCATTACTTTATTTGAATACACTGCCTTATTCTGAAGTGTGTGAACTTAAAATATGTGTGCTTGATTCCCAAAAATGTGAGCGTCAAGTTTTTCTGTATGACGGCGTTATGTGACTGTGTTGGTATCATTTTAAAATCTCAATGCAACAATTTTTATTATTGTTGTTCATGAACGAATCTCTTCGTAAACATTTGAATACTGTCAATGTCTCAGATAAGCATTACTCTTGTTATCAATGTCCTAGATATGTGTTATCCAGTGTGTTACTTGTCCAAAAATAGGTGGAGGGGTTCGGACGATCTGACGAGCGGCGTGGGGGGGAGGTGGCGATGGTCCATAAAATTTCTCACGAGCGGAAGGGGGTTGTGGCAACGGTAAAAAATTGGACTATCTCCTGCATTCCTTCAAATGCCGACCCTCTGGTTTTTTTTCAACTGAGGTGGGGGGGGGGTCGTGACACCCGCCAGGGATGGTCGAACCCCCAACTCCAACTCTGGCAAATCCCACCCTCTCGTTATCTGTGTTATCTATGTTTTAAATAAGTCTTATCCCTGTTAATAGTCTCTTAAATGAGCATGATCCATGGGGCCAGCTTCTGGAGTTTTATTACAAATGTAATGGTACTGTAGAGTTTATGTAATAATAATACTGTCGATATCTAAGAGTAAACCGATTCTCTTTTATTGTATTATTTACCTCATTATTGCTGCTAAGCTGAATCTCAGCGCTACTTGTGGCTTAGGCTTTTGTACGTTCTAGATTATAATAGATGTGCCTTAGTTTAGTCGTGAATATAGTAGCTTAATTTCTATTGTACAGGTGGGCAATGCCAGCTATGCATATGGCTTAATCTCAGCTATGCAGCTATACATATATATGGCTTAATATCAGTTATGCAGCTATACGTATTCCTTAATCTCAGCTATGCATGCAGCGTTGTTCTTTTCTCAATGTCGGTGATACGTATCGCAACTTAATCTCCAAGTTGTACATGTAGCTTTAGTCTTGGTTTAATTGTAGTCATTCGTGTAGCTTAGTATTGAAGCAAGGATGTTGATAAGTGTTTTTTTTACTGTGAAATGCTCTGTGTTTATTGCATACAAAAGCACCTGTATGTGAACCATGGCCTGTGAAAATGGAGCAGGATATGACGAGTAAATTCTTGTACAGTATAACTTGCAGGATAATTGTGCCTTCACTCTCATTTGTCAGTACATGAAGAATGTAGGAGTTGCATTCCTGCTTGAAATAGAATGTCAGTATCATATTTATTGTATCTTTGCTGTTCACTGTTATGCTGCGTAAGTGATTGTTAGGTGTATAGACTGTTTAGCATTGTGAGCTCTAGTTGTATCTACTCTGCATTGACGAGTGTAATTGTTTATTTACGAACTTTCAATGTTATGTAGTTTTCTTATAATTTTATTCCAAATATTTTTGTCTGCCTACATTTGTAAATCAAAATTCTGCTGTATATGTTGTCTATGCTGCTATACATTGTAATTGTTGTATTGCAAATGTTCCAATGTTTTTCACAGATGTGAGGCTGTGGTACTCTTGTATGCAAACCGTCCAGTATCACGATCCAGTATCATGATGTGCAGTTGTGCTGTTTACAAAACTTGCTTCATGTTGCATCTACAAGTTGCCAACGTCCATTTTGTGCCGTAATGCTACTTAAACTGTTGAATGATTTTTTTTAAGTTTAAAATAAGTGTCTATGACATCGTTTTTGACTCTAATATTGCTTCCAAGTCTATTGGTTGGTGTTCAGTGAACTTATTGTAAGTAGTAACCATTATTAAACTGATAATGTGTTGGCTGTAACATTTACTGTACAAACCCACCTTTACTGTTGGCTGTGAAAATATTCGTCTTTTTCATGCAAGTTTGTTATGATTACAATATTGTAAGACGTAGGCGGAGCTAGAGTGAGCTGTGTTTTGGGGAGGACAGCCGTTATGTGGGAAGCGAACCAAGCAAAAACGCCAGTATGTAATATAATTAATAATTGCGTGTACGAAAACTGTGAGCGCCAACGGTTTAGAAAATAGGCAGAGGGAGAGAATGTTTCTACTTTCTGTCTAACGTCCAAAAGGTAACCATCTTTAAAAGTGGTCCGCCACCAATATTGTATATGTGGTGGAATGGTCTCTCCAGCTAGATCATTTTTGACTGCACATAGCATGGTTTATTATTTGGAGTGACCGAATAGCTCAGTCGTTAGCGTCGCACGCTTAGCAGCAAGGAGATAGAGGGTTCGCCTCTCGGCAACGACTGATTGTGTTTGGTA
>JAQFYQ010000181.1:0-20123 GCA_034694885.1 Buchholzia appendiculata | reverse complement strand
AGCGGAGAATCGTGAGTTGTGGAGAAAATGGATGCCAAGGACCTGCCTTAGGGCAGAGCACTAATGATGATGATGATCATCGCGCAGCTAACTGGTGCAGTTTTTCCATAGCCTTGCTATTCTAATTTTGTCAATTGTGCCATTGTTGATGATGATCAATCGGTAGTTGGTGGACAATTTTTACTATTTAAATAATTTAATTTAATAATGTAATAATTGGGTGTTTAAATTTCCCCTAAAAATTTGTAGAATTGTAAAATTTGTAGTAGAATGACATCAAAAACATGAGAATGCGCAGTGTGCACGTTCCATGAATCCTGCTTGCTAATATTGACTGCTGGTAAAAGAACCATGACAATGATTTTAGCCGAAATTTGTATGCCTGAAAATGATTCATAAATAGCGTAAACTGTGAAATTAATGTGCTCTCTATTTTGTTTAACCGATTATAAGTATGCAAATGTCTTATAGCATGTTGTCTCAACGCACGATGCTCTCAATGCTCTGTTTGTGTTGCTCATATGCTGTAATCACAAATGTGAAACTCTGTGTTTTAGAGTGTGTATAATCTGTGTATAAATGTGGTTTGATCACGTTACTGTCGTTGCCACATAGGTCCATGCCGCTGTGAATGCCAAGTCGATAGATGTTCCAGATGTGGCCCTTGGTGCTAAAGTGACGATGCGTATTCCAGGAATGCTCGACGCTCGATCAGAATCGCGCATTCCTCTAGGCTTACATGACAATGTCGCTGTTGTGAGTGCTGACAATGTGAACTTGAAGGGTTGCCCTCGTGGAGCTCAACCTCGTGGAGCCGGTGGTCTTAGCGTTGCTTCCAGTCGTGAGAAATCAGTTCTAGACAGAAAATATTCAACTGCAGCATCTCAGAGCAACAGCAGAACTTCGATGACGGCTTTCCCCAGTAGGTCAGGGAATGACGACGTCTTCGTTTTTCCCGCAATGCCAGGATACTTTGATTTTACAGGTGGTTTTATTGAATCTTATCGGACCGCTAATCAAAAATCTCGCATTGCTGCTGATCATCTAACTGACAAATACGATTCATGTGTGAAGCCAGGTAAGAAAGATACAGCGGCAGCTGTGCAGGTGGTAACCCAGCATCTCTCGTCTGCCAACCAAGTTGCCATGCCGACGGTGGAGCCCCGTCTCTCACCTGCCAACCAAGTTGCCATGCCGACGGTGGAGCCTCGTCTCTCACCTGCCAACCAAGTTGCCTTGCCGACGGTGGAGCCCCGTCTCTCACCTGCCAACCAAGTTGCCATGCCGACGGTGGAGCCCCGTCTCTCACCTGCCAACCAAGTTGCCATGCCAACGGTGAAGCCCAGTCTCTCACCTGCCGATATTGTATCCCTGTGCAAGCAGAACCTTTACACAGCGTCCGACAGGAAACCATCGGAGCGAAGCGAGTCGTCAGAGTCGAATGATAATTTTGCGTCGTTAAAGAACAATTTGTGCGGCAATCTAAGCGACGTTTACAACCGTTCGGACGGCAAAGATTTGAGAAATGTAAGGAAGGAGTTGTTGAAGTTTGTCGACGGCATGCACGGTGAGAATCGTGACGAGGAGACGAAGAAACGTGCTGGATTTGTGGCTCCTTCATCGGTTAGTAAACTAACCACCAGTGAGCAACCGTATAAGGGGATTGGCTGTCGTTCAGCGGGACGTTTTCAGAGTGACGTTGTGGTTGAGGACAGTGGGAGGAGTTCTGCCTGTGAGGGGACAAAGCAAGTTGTAGCCGCAGCTATCACTAGCAGCTCTTTGTCATGTGATTTACCTACTACAGCAGAAGTTAATAGTAGCTGTCTTCTGTCTAGCTCAATAGCCATAGCTAGAAGCAATAGTATCTGCACATCTAGCTCAGTAGCTGCAGCGGCTAAAAGTATCTGCACATCTAGTTCAGTAGCTGCAGTGGCTAATAGTATCTGCACGTCAAGCTCAGTAGCTGCGACGGCTAATAGTAGCTGGGCATGTAGCTCAGTAGCTGCAGCGGCTAATAGTAGCTGCACATCTAGCTCAGTGGCTGCAGCGGCTAAAAGTATCTGCACGTCAAGCTCAGTAGCTGCAGCGGCTAATAGTAGCTACAGATCTAGCTCAGTAGCTGCAGCGGCTAAAAGTATCTGCACGTCAAGCTCAGTAGCTGCAGCGGCTAATAGTAGCTGGGCATGTAGCTCAGTAGCTTCAACGGTTGATAGTAGCATGGCACTTAGCTCAATACCTACTTTAGCTGATAGTAGACGGGGCAATGTAGCTCGCAGTAGCAGTTGGTCAGAAAACTTGAAGACATACAGCAACTCTGTGGATGTAGTTGACAAATATTTAACAGCTAAAGATGGCAGCTTACCCTATGACCCCTTTGAACCGACAGTTCTTGCAGCATCTGCCTTGCTACCAAGCAGTGTAAAGACAAGGTTTCTACCTAGAGTAGTGAATGTGACAAAGTTGCCAGTGAATACGGCCCGTTTACCATCGTCATACCTCCCTTCTACTTCAGGTGCCGACGAGAGTGGCAGTAATTCATTGATTAATGCTCGCAGTCATTTTCCAACTCATGATGTCATTGGTTATCGTTCCGCCGCTGTAAGCAGTGATGTGAACTTTGCACAGTATGCACTTAATACAGGATCGTCAGCAGCAGCTGTATCAGCTGCACTTGCTACAGGATCGTCAGCAGCAACTGCATCAGCTGTACTTACTACAGGATCGTCAGCAGCAACTGCATCAGCTGCACGTACTACAGGATCGTCAGCAGCAACTGCATCAGCTGCACGTACTACAGGATCGTCAGCAGCAACTGCATCAGCTGCGTATAACTGTAGCAGTTCGCAGAATACGATCAATATATTTGAGCATTATCCGCAACAGCGGGATGAGCGTGTGTTACCGATTAATACATTTTCGGGTCAACCGTATGATACAGTTCATGCATGTGCAATTCTGCATTCTGGTCGAACAACTGAATGTACCACCGTGACGCCGGCAACCCTGACGAAGGCCGCCACGACTGTGACGGGCAATGATCATAAACAGCGTTGTGAGGAATTCCTTGAGCAGATCGGCACGCGCTGTAGAAGCGAGCCAGGCGATGCTCTGCAGACCGGTTCGGGTGTGACGACGCTAATGGCCAGTTCTGAGGCTCTCTCTCAGTACACACTGAGCTTGCTCAAGAGAGCCGGCGATAGTTTGATATCGGACGACAGCGACGATGAAGATTCGTTGGCATCTTCTGCTTTCAAAATTTCGTCCACTTCCGGCCTTTCGTCCGGCGAATGCTCTCCGAGTCCGAAGCGTTCACTGCGGAGAGAAGTTTCTACAGCCCAGGGAGATCGTAGAGGTCGTTCTAGGAAGAGGTCCTCCCCAAAGCGAAGGTCAAGGAGGAGAGTCAAGCACGAGGAGAAAGTCTTGTCATGTCGTAGTGAAAGTAACGTGCAAAGTGTTTTGCCTCGACAGTACAGACAGCGGAGCAATGGCTCCTCGAGTAGCTCTAGCTCATCTAGTAGTAGTTCTAGTAGTCGCAGTATTAGTAGTAGTACTAGTAGTAGTAGCTCAGAGGCATCGCAGCATAGGACGTCGAGACGACGTCGCACAAAGCCAAGTGGTCTACAAAAGCGTCTGTATGAGAAGTATAGGAAGGAGGAAGATGAAATTGATCTCAGCTACCATTCTCCCGACATCGGTAGGTACTCTGGACATGAACATACTAGCGATAGAATAAGCCGTAACAGCAGTGTTAGATCCAATGATGGCTATTCTGATAAGGAGCCAAGCATTCGCTCCGCGAAAAGTTGTTCAAGATCTCATAGTGAGCAAAGTATTCGTTCTGGCAGGAGTCGCTCGAGATCACGTAGAGAAGCAAGTTTACATGGCCGGAAGAGACTTTCTAGGTCACATAGGGAGCAAAGCATTCGCTCGATTAGAAGTCATTCTAGGTCGCTTAGCGAGCAAAGTATTCGCTCCATTCGAAGTCGATCTAGATCATATAGGGAGCAAACTATTCGCTCCACTCGAAGTCGATCTAGATCATATAGGGAGCAAAGTATTCGCTCCACTCGAAGTCGATCTAGATCATATAGGGAGCAAAGTATTCGCTCCATTAGAAGTCGATCTAGATCATATGGGGAGCGGAGTATTCGCTCCATTCGAAGTCGATCTAGATCATATAGGGAGCGAAGTATTCGCTCCATTCGAAGTCGTTCTAGATCATATAGGGAGCGAAGTATTCCCTCTAATAAGAGTCGCTCTAATTCGTGGAGAAAGAGTCGCCGTGAATATCGTGACCGTAGCTATTCCCCAGACTACGCTGCTCGAAGGAATGACGATGATAGGCGAGGAGGAAGCGCTAGTCCTCCACGCAAGCGTTCGTGCAGGGAACGTTCCGTGTCGCGCGTCAGAGACAGCTTCGTAAACCTCAGTCCAAGCAGTGAGCGGCAACAAAGGGAGATCGAGGAATCGGAATTACGACTGTTTGGCGTCCATTCGCGGCCGAGCAATAGTAGCCTGGACAGATGGCGCTGTCGGTCGTTGGATAGGAGTCGGAGTGCGAGACCACCGTCTGCAGCTCGTGAGAAAGAAAGACAGAGTAGGGATGGTAGCTGGAGGGCTGACGGGCGTGTTGATGAGCCTCGGGATGGTCAGGCGTCATCCAGGAAGAGCAGAAGTCGCAGAGGCACGGTGGAGGTAGGAACTGAGAGGGCTGCGTCTCTTCGTGTCGGATAAGTTGTTGTCTAACAGACCGTTTTTCGTTGTCAGTTTTTGCACAGTTTAACGCAGCACTGTTGCTCTGACGAATCGCAAGAGTCGTTTTAAAGATAAGCGTATATTTAGCATTTAAGCTGTTAGTTATTTTAACCATAAGGTGGTTCAGTTGAGGGTTGAGTAGTTGAAGATGAATATTGGATTAGCTGCTTAGCAGTAATTGTAACCTTCTGAACGTTATATTTTTGGTTGAATATTTATTTATTACTAATCGTTGTTATTATACCGCATTATGTGCATGTGGGATCTGTTTTATATAAGTATATAAAATGTTAAGATATAACAATCAGGATAAGGTATAAAATTGATAACTATTGTAAGCTTTTTAGTTCGTAAGATCTGATTTTGTTTGTGAAAAATATGTATCTTTTGATATTTTGGGCGTTGTAGTCTGTTTGGCATTCTAAAATATGATCCAGAGTTTGTCAACTTTATTATCTATTGGATCTAGTAGATAATATTTTCCGACTCGGCTCCCCACGTGGGGTCGGGCGTTCAAGTAGACTTAGAAGTAGTGTTCGTTTTTGAACATGAGATGGGCAGTGCAATGGTTGGTGTCCCTCGGCGTCTGTACTATTCAACCATTGGGCTTCCGAATGCAGTAATATTTATTACTGCATTCCAGATTCCAGAAAAACATTATAGTGTACACTTACATGTACATAGTTAGTTGTTGATTAATTCAAGCAGATTCTGCCAACTGTTGCTCATGTGCGGTTAGGCTTGGGACATATCGAACATAGTTTGACATGGAAATTTATCTGCATCGAGACAAATTGTCATTAAACCACAATAATGTTTTGGCTTATAGAACTGTATATCACTGTAAAAGAAGTTACACATATGTAGTACCTATGTAGTGCATTAATGTTTAAAGTCCCGATTAATCTAAATTTTTCATAATTGGGAGTTTCTATTGTTTTATTGTTGTCTCTTTTTATTGATTGTTTATCTATGATTTGATTGGGCTTTTTCAGTTCATGAACTTGTTATCTATTATATTGATATAGACCTTAGGATTTAGTCTTTGTGATTGCTATTGACTGTCTTTATGGCTTAGTTTTTTGATGATGTCAAATGTCTTGGTTTTGGTCTCGGTTGTAAAAATAGGTCTTGGTCTTACAATTTTAAGTTTTGTCTCAGTCTTACCAATAATATCTCAAAAGCTTGAGACATTCATGTATTGAATTAAAATAGATATTCTGAATTATATGCAATTATGGAGAGGAGGGATTTAAACATCAAGTGTACTAAGCCGTGTAAGATGTAGGTTTGCTTTGGGGGGGGATTGAGTGAATTCAGCAAAGAAATGTAATTTAGAAGTACTGCACGTTGAAACAGTCTATGAATTTGGAATATCAGAAAATATTTGGAATAGTAAGCTTGAATTGCAGAAATTTAACGTTGATGTAATGCCTCATTTTGTATAAATTGTTGCCGTGGCACAACGCTCTGTGATATTTGCTCTTTCTTCTAGAATTATATGGTTGAATGGTTCTGGTTGGTCAGTTTCTACTTACTCAGTTACTGAATATTCTTAAGTTGCTGGTCGGCTTACCAACCACTTAATGCTGTTGTATTCTGTGCAGTTTAATTAACTTTATGGCTTCATAAATTTGTCGCGTATTGAAGAGAGAGGTAATGAAATATTCTTTGAACAGGGTTTTGGTGTTGAGGTATTTGAGATGAATACTAATTTAGCATAAGTTGATGAGTAATATACTAACATTGCATCGGATAAGTTGTGAAGTTGTGGCGAATTCTGATTTCGGTCGGTTGAATTGGAATTTTACTCGTTTTTGAAGTAGAGTGAGTCATATTCCGAGTAACCCTGTGGTTTTACACTTCTGGCTCGTCATGTTGTGAAATGATAGCTGCATAAAACGATAACAATCGATCAATCCATAATAGTTTATCGTTCAACGATATCGTTTGTACTTCAGTGTTACAGTATTCGCTGTTGCATGCGCGTTTCTAAAAGGAAATATAGTAGGGATTGTTGTAGATGTATCTCGCGGTATCAGTATTCCATTCAGTTTTGTATTTCACTGAGGCATATTTTGTATAGTGCTCCTATCATTCTTACTGACACGAGTTTAGAGTTCCAGACTAACCATGGCTAGCTTGGTTTGTTTTATTGTTGGAAAAGTATAATCCTCTGTCGACTGAAAAAACTTTTTTTAAATGTTGATGATTATGGCGTGTTATCACTTTTAATAACTGCATCATGTGAACATTGGTAATAGTGAGCGCATCTTAGTATCTAATATTGCTCCAGACCGCTTTCTATACGGCCGTATTAGATGGGAGTGAGGTAGGGTTAAACCCCCCTCCCAAATTAAAAAAATCATCAAATTTATGGTTTGTGAACTAATTTTTTTGAAAATGGTCTTCCAATTTCTTTTGTAGATCTAAATGAAAATTTTGAACAAAATTTCGTCTATTTTTGAGGAAGTAAACCTCCTCTCCCAATGAAATCCTGGCTATAGCCCTGGTTTTATTTCTAACTGCATCAGAGATCGTGATGCCACTGGTGTGTCATTGTCTTCATGGTATTGTTAGTAGTCCTGCATACTAGTGCTTTTTGTGTGTGCCTAGGCCGGCCTGCACGGACGACGCCCTTCCAGCTGGGGAGATAACCCTGTCGTGCCTTCAAGAGGTCGGCGTAGAAGTGAGTTTACTTCTAGCATGCATCCTAACCGTACTGCAAATTACCGTTTCACCGACTGCCGATCTCTGCGTGACAACGAACGCTTTGACTTCAAACAGATCTACGGCAAGCATAAGTACGTACCGTAGTGAATGTTGACACTAGTTGTGACATAATTTTATATTATATTGAATTATAGTATATTTTATATTATATTATAATTTTATAGTGCATTTTATTAGTATTTATCATTATCACCATTTTACGTGTGTATTTTTCTCATTATCACCATTTTGCATCTATAGTATTTTCTCATATCTGTGATTGTTCATAAATTTTCCTTCGCAATATCATGAGGGTCAAATGTGGTTCAGCTGGTCAGTCATGTCACAGCGTACACTGCTTAGAATTATTGATGTATAGGACTTTAATTGTACAATGCCCTTACTGGTATGACCATCGTTGTGCGTTTGTCGAGCACGTGCAGAGCCACGGGGCGTCTTTGTGCAGTCGGACATAACCGAGTCATTGCTTGTTGACGTTAAAATTAATTTGTCTGTGTTTTGCTTTATTACTAAATATTTAGTGTTATTGTTATTATATACTGCTACAAAAGTGTTCTTTGTGGAGGTGTTTCCCGCTGCGCTGAGGCAATAGAATTGTGTCTCAAGATGAGACACTACCTTATTTATTGATGAATACTCTGCGATCGTTCTTATCTGAATACATTTGTGTCTGTGTTGTTACGCTGCTGATATTATTAATGATATGAGAAATTATTATATTGTTATTATTATAATTATGATATTTAGTATTACTATTGTTTTAAATACAGATGTAAAATGATGTTAATGCATTGTAATTATTGCAATCATCTTTCATTTATTGAATGTAAAATGCAAAAGAAGCTAGGTGTGATTGAAGTCAAATCTGGACGCGATTATGTGTCTGGTTTATCATTTTTCTTGACTTGTGTGTATTGCAGGAACTTGGATGAGTTGATGTCCGACCTGACGACGTACAACTTCAGGTCTCGTCTCACGATTCCGCTTCTGGATCACATCCAGTCGTTCGGTCGCACTCCGGAGCTCCGCTTCGTCAGAAATGTCAACTTCCGACGGTCCACGCCAGGCGATGCTGATTTGATATTCGGGCAGTAAGTGACCGTTTATGCGACTTTGTCATGCTCTGAAGTGATACGTTAATAAAAAGAAAGGCAATTTGTTATTCCAATATTGTCATTTCACTATGATCATACTTTTGTGGATGACTTTTATGTGGGCAAAGTTCAGAAAGTTTTCTCGACCTACGGTGTGAGTGATATGAGAGAGATACGAGCGAGCAGTACATTCTGAGCTCACTTTTCATCACGTCGTTGATCGTTATGTATTCATCATCAATTTTACCCGTATAGATTCTACTAGGCTATTCGCTTTTGCACGATGCCTGAGTGAGCACATACTTTACTTTAACTGATGATCCCGAGGGCTCGTTATGGCTGGATTTTTATGAACACATACCCCTGATTATTACAGACGCTTCAAATGCTTTGTAGTACTTCAAATTATTTCATACTTTTTAGCACACGTTATATCTATGATTTTCTATTTTGCATGCATTGTATGTGATCGTGAGTGGCAGTAAACGAGTGTTTCATTATTATTGTTTCATTATTATTGGTAAAAAATCGTGTGCTGTTGGTATAATTAGGTCTGTGAATAGTATTGTGTTTGGCTGTCCTGAAGTGTCGTGTTCTTGTGTGTTTATCAGACGTGAGGATGTCGAGGATGACAACGTGGACCTCGAGTTTGACGCCAGCCAGGTGCCAAACTTTGAGATGAAGAAGACCATAGCCAATCAGCTTAATGTGGCTCTCGGGGCCATAGCCGCTGGCGGCCAAAAGTTGCCAAATACGGACGACGCATGTAGAAAGATTTCGTTTGATGGCAACGAAAGTTTGCGTGCTGATGAGCCGGTAGGAACGCCTTCCGCTGCGGCAGTTGTGTTGACGCCGGACAGCGGTCGAGGACTCTCAGGGTGGGTGAATCTGTCAACAGGCTCTTTAGTGGAGGTACAGAAATCTGAATGGTTGTCACTACGAGAGGTCGGCTCGTCGGCTAGCAGCCAGGCTGTCATCACATCTACCGGCTCGTCGGCTAACAGCCAGGCTGTGATAACATCTGCCGGTTTGTCGGCTAACAGCCAGGCTGTGAACACGTCTGCCGGCTTGTCGGCTAACAGCCAGGCTGTGATCACATCTACCGGCTCGTCGACTAACAGCCAGACTGTGATCACATCTGCCGGCTCGTCGGTTAATAGCCAGGCTGTGATCACTTCGACTGGTCTTACACCATCTGCATCGTCTGCAGGTGTAGCCACTGCATCTGCTGTGTCTGCATCCACTGTCAGTTCTACCAGTGCTCAGATTAGTAGTACTAGGCAAACAGTAAGTCATCTACAACCTATTCTCTCCATTCATATCATTGAACGTGTTCAGAAACTTTTCAATCTATATTTTGAAGGTCCATGTTTTGTGTGCATGTCTTGTGCACATGTTTTGTGTGCATGTTTTGCGCGAATGTTTTGTGTGCATGTTTTGTGTGCATGTCTTGTGTGCATGTTTTGTGCACATGTTTTGTGCGCATGTTTTGCGCGAATGTTTTGTGTGCATGTTTTGTGCGCATGTTTTGTACGCATGTTTTCTGCGCATGTTTTTAGTGCATTGATAATTATCTGTTTCTTGACATAGTTTTCAATTGTCTCTGTCGAAACCTTTGTTGTTTTATAAAGACATCTTTTATATTTTAATTCAGGGTTTCATTATCTCTTCATATCAGAGATCCTCAGTTACTGTTTCTCCAGGATATTTAATGTTGTAACTTTCTACGTATTTAAAATTCTCTGTGGTATCATATTTTTTTTTATTTTGTTAGCTTAACGTAATTTTTTGTATTCTTTTTTATTTTAAATTATGCCTTGACTGTCTTGTCGAGCCCTCTCAGGTGTATTTGGCATCCCCTTTTTCCTTTTGAACGATAATTATCATTTGCAAATGTCTATCGGTTTAATTCAAATCATTCTTGTGACAATCCGATGGCCGTTCATAACTTCATTCTGTTTTTGTTCTAATTTAAGTCGGTTAGGAATCATATAGCCTTGCAGAAAATTAGAGTCATTATTTAGTCATTCCTTTTGATAACAGAATAATTAAATGTTGTGTTATTGTGCATGTGCAACAAACACTTTGTAGTTACTTCAGTTTAAACATTTTATAAGTTAATTAACTTATATGGCAGATAGCCAACAGACCAGTATCTATTCGAGCAACTTAAAGTATAATATATAGGCTAGCTTTATGAGTGAAAGTTTAGGGAGACTTGAAGAAGCTAGTTTGGCGTGAGCAGCTGCAACTGTATTGAGAGCATGTAGAGTTTTACTGTTAATGATTACGAGTTAATACTTGTATTCAGGGCCATATTTAAGGGGTGGTTTTGGGTTCAGCCCCCTCCCCACAAATTTATTTTTTCTTCCAATTTATTATGTTTTATGAAGAAATTTGTGAAAAAAAGGTCATTTAAAAAAGTGAGATGAATCCCTCCTCCCTCGAAATGAAAATTTTGAGGAAAGAAAAGGTCAAATACTTTCAACCCTCCCCCCCCCACAACAAAAAATAAATTCCTGGCTACGACCCTGCTTGTATTACCTGTAATTGTCCAGTTACTGGGTCACATAGGCTACACAGTTTCTGACGTGTGTCATGTGTCGCTTGTGTTGCGTAGAATAAACGTCCTCCGTGTGACTCGGACAGTACTGTCATCCCAGCAAAGTTGCCTCGTCTCGAATCGGAGCCAAGATCAGAGCCGAGATCGGAGCCAAGGTCAGAGCCAAGATCGGAGTCGAGGTCGGAGCCAAGATCGGAGTCGAGGTCGGAGTCACGAAATGGCAGTCCTCGGTCAGTGACCAGCAGCACTGACGGCAGAAGTGTTGGATCTCATGACAGCTGCAGCGTGCGCATGCGTCTCTTTCCGATGTCACGCGCCGGAGAGACGACGAATTCAAGGAGTGACTCGAGGGGGGCGGAGAGAAGAACTGATTCCCGGGGCTCGGGGTCAAGAACTGAGCTAAGAACTAGCAGCTCTCGGTCAAGAACTGAGCTAAGAGCTAGCAGCTCTCAGTCAAGAAATGAGCTAAGAGCTAGCGGTTCTCAGTCAAGAACTGGTAGCACTGACAGTAGAACGAGTCAGTATGATAGTAACTCGAATGCACGACCTAAGCGATAAAATACATCTTTACGTTGCATGGCATTGTATGTATAACGAGTGTAATGTGTATATACGTAACTTTTTATACCGTTGATGTGCTTATCTGATGTCGTTAACATCATCATGCAAGCTACTGCTGCTGCTGATACTGTTGATGATAAGCCAGTTAAATGATAATTTGTTGTCAAAATGTGTCGCTAAGAGTCGTGAGAAGATTCGTAAGAAGATTGTTATTGATGTTTGTAACGAGTAGCTGCTTGTGCGTGGCTCGGAACATTGTACTGATGCCAGAACAATGAGTTATTTACATTTCTGTTCCATGCTCTCGTTAAGCGGGCAAGATACCTGGTTCTCATTGTTTATTGTCCTCAGGTAGGCCTAATTGATTATAATTACTGATGTAATATGTATTTTTGATTAATTTGGTAATATTTTTTGACTGTATGTTTTTTGTATCTTTTGTTATGGCGACAGAAAAGTAAATTAGTGATGTTTCACCATGCTGACGTTGAAATTCGGTCAGAAAACTGAGATACAGTAGTTAAAATGATTGTTATGATTTACTTGGTGTAAAGTGAAATAAGTGCACGTGCACACACATAAGCGTGTGAGACTAAAGCATGAGTTCTGTAGTATGATGTCTTGTTGGATCGCTTGACATCCTCGTGCTGTTTCTCATTCAGCCTTTTCAATATTTCGTTGTTCGTAGGAGTGTTAGTCAATGTTGCACGATTCTTTTCCTCTCTTTGTCATTTTAGGACATTATGCTTTCTTTTACTTTCGTCTTCACGGTACTCTGACCTTAGATTCTCTGATTGGATTGTGGCTTGTTGTGGGCAGGGAGTTTGGAATGGTTGTCGGTTACAAAACAAGTCACGAGCGTCGCGACTCGGATGAGTACGACACGTGCAACAACGCACTTTGTGGCGCACACTTTTCTGTTTAACGCAAGATTTTCTGCATGATGTACGCTTTGCTACATGCTGCACGCTTTGTTGCATTATGTGCGCTTTGCTGCACACTATGCTGCATGATGCATGCTTTGCTGCATGATGCACACTTTTCTGAATGATAATGTTTCGCTGCATGATACACGCTTTTCTGCACAATGCACGCACGCTTCACTGCATGATGCATGCATTACTGTGGTGCACACTTTCTTGATGCGTGACGCAAGCTTCTCTATGTGATGTACACTTTTTTACATGGAATGATAATGATGGCAGCGTGTATGACAATGACATCCAATGTCAGTGACAGATATGATCGAGATGACAACCTCCAATGTTCAGCACAGATAAAACTACCCGATGCAACTGCGTGGTTGCATTATAAGTGAAAAAAATTAGCATTATCCCTGCTTTGACCCGAACTGGCTTTACACTAACTGTACTTTATTTCGATGGAAGGAAGGGGATATCGAAGATGTGGTTGTGCATATTGAGCCTGCAAACGTTCCCTTATTATGTGTAGCATTGTATTTGTAATATTGGTGCATCTTCATTTATTTAATTAGCATAAGGTGATCTCTGAGATTTATTTGCTCAGTGTCTGTTGATACCCGTTGGATGTCTCAAATCCTCAGTATTACCAGAGTCTCATGGATACAATGTGAATTTATTTTTCTTTAAATATTACCAGATTTATGCAAGATTTCATAGAGAATAATAATCATTTCCAAACCAACACACCACTCCTACTTGTGCTACATTAGAATGGAATTGCATCGTAGTTGTTGAATCGGTTGCAATGTTTACATCTTGATGTATCTTTAATTGTAAATACAGCTCGACGGCGTTAGGGGCACGAATATGCCTAATTACTGTATATTTCGACTCGGTGAGTAGCTATGCAAAGTGTTGTCAATGTTATGTTTTAATTCATTTACTGTAACGACTGGTCACTAATGATCTGTGACATTACGGAGGTATGATATCCAGACAATGTCACGCATCGTCCTTTCATACCCACCCATAAATGAGTCCGGGGTTCTGCCCCCCCCCCCCCCCCCCCACCGAGACTCAACAGGGGTCTTCAGGTACTGCACGAAGCAGGCATTACTGCGTCACAGCTGATGTAGGCAGCTGTTGCTCCAGATTTTACTTCTGTTGAAGTGGCGTGATATTAAACAGTATCTTGTTCCACAGTCTTGGTCGATGGACTTGACAGATTGTACAGTATGCATCAGTTAATGTAAAATATTTGTCCATGCTTGTTTGTGATAGTATCATAGGTATGGCAATAATGGCATTTTATTGCAATTTTTGTTAACGTTGATTCGATAATTGTACGATGCTGTTGTTGACGTCTGTATAGTTGATGATAATTATTATATGTTCTACAGAGTGCATAAGAGTCAAAGCATCCAGTTTATTTATTTTTTATTTTATTACTTTATTACTTTTGCAAAAGCACAGTCTACTAATCAAAAATTGATCACAGATCATCATCATTATCATTATCATCATTACTATCGGAAATGGCAATGAATTCCAGTTATGAACATACGTAGAAACTCGTATTGGTCATATTTGAGTTTGTTAGTGATGTACCTCGTGATGAAGATTGAAGGTACGTGTGGAACCTGTATTATCGGCCATTAGTCTGACGGGGGATGCACGGTATTTTGTTCCAAGTTCACTGTGAATCTTCTCTGTTAGTGGACTTGTGTTAATAAAGCTGTGGTAACTGGTTGGATGAGATAGTATGACAAGTTGAAAAACATTTTTGTTGTAATAACTTTTCCTGCTTAAATAAGCCTCATGCGTTTGATTGAATTTCATGCGGACTAATTTACTTATACGTTCTGCTCTGTTGTTGAAGTTTACCTGAAATAAACGCGGAGAACAGTGTACATTTGTCGTTGTTGTTCATTAGGTTGACATAATACGGTGACATTGGGTATAAACGGCATTGACTAGTCCTATTGCATACAAAATAATGAATACTACTTATACTACAAGTCTACAATGCATGATTTGTTGCACTAGAATCAGCCTAATTTAATTTTTATTGTACGATATTTCATATATTATTGATCGGACATCGGCATGTAATGTACTGCAGAAAAAAATTGATTTAAGGAGTCTTTCATTGATATTCGGTAAGTTACAGTTTTCACAAGCTTGACAACTGTTTCAGGCTACCCTTTGTCTGTCTGTTTTTCGCTGGGAGGGACATGTTAAGTAAGACCATAGTTCTGTCGCTTTTGAATTAACGGAATTTGGATTCACGAATGAGCTTTCTATGTCATGTGTTCTCGGCAGTAGCGGCTGTACGTCGTTCAGGCTTGCAAGTGTCGTCTGACATCCGCTAGGATGATGCAAAATAACCAGAGCTTTAACAAACTTACTAGGCCCTTTTAACGCAAGAAAATGTAGAATGTTGCAATATTATATAGGCACAAACACTGGCAGACTTGCTGACAGGACGGTTAGGGCATTCAAATGGAATCAAATTCAATTAACCGCTTATGACTGAGAAAAAACCATTCAGCTACTTGAGTCAGAGCATGCATAGCTGGCGGACAAGGATGGAACAGTCCCGGGTGATTCCTGACCACGATTTGACGTACGCCTGTCAATGAGTCAAGACACAGCATTCACATCACGGATTTTCCTACACATGTCCCCGCAGGGGATTTTTCATCCCCATTTGGTTCTCAACCATGGCCGTATTTAAGGGGGGTTAGGGTTCAAACCCCCACCCCCCAAATATTTTTTCTTAAAATTCATGTTTTTTAAGAAATTTTTGAAAAGAGATTGTTAAATTTTTTAGTCAACCCCCCCCCTGAAAATTTTTATGGGAAAAAAATATCGTCAAAATTTGTTGACCTCCCAAGACCCCCAATGAAATCCTGGGTACGCCCCTGAAAATTCACACAGTTCAATTTTTAAAACACCCCCGCAGGAGCTGATATAAGGTTTTTGAAGATATTTTTTTACATCCCATTGATCCCAAGATATATTTTATCCCACCCCCAGGGACCCAGTTCAAATTCTTGGGAAAAGGCCTGATTCAAGTTTATTCATCTTGCGTTAAATTCTACCTCTCACATCTGTTTTGCCTCCAACTCCCCTCCCCCTGTGCCGATCGAGGATCGTGGATTCGTAGCCAACGAACAATAAAAGCAGATAAGTTCTTTGGTCTAGTGATATTTGCTCAAGTAAACAGGCGGACCGATGAGAGAATGCAACGTCGTCGTTCCCCTGGTAGGGCTCATGTTTGACTCGTTTACTGCACTCCACGCCGTACAATGCAATATATAATCCATTTCACATCATAGTTTTGCATGCTATCAATCTGTGCTGTCTAACTATTCTTTTGTAGATGTGTTAACAGTTTGCAATGTTATACACATCTGTTTGTATTGGCCAAGTCCAAATTTCCCCGAAATTGATAGTGAAAATAAATGCGTGAGAACTTATGTAGTTACGTTGGTCAAATACAAGTTCGAATAAAGAGTTGCGTTGACGGAAGCAAATTGCTACGTGGGGGGATTAGTTGTAATATTTTTCAGTTTTGTAGCGTTTTAGATTCTTCAGATTATAAAATGAAAATATGTACATAGTTGGCGTTTTGGCTCTATCGAGTAACTTATTATTACAGTTTCACCATCACATAGACATGCATGCGCACATTACATTTGTGTGCATTTTGAGTGGTGATCATATGAAAGGTCTTCCCGATAATTTACTTGTATATTGCACACATACTGGTTACTGGTTGCCACTGGCTGATCTTCTTGAGAACAGTGGCTGACGGGGGAAAAAAGCGCAGCGCACTTATCGAGCTCCCCCAGCTTTCCTCAAACATCTGTCAAGTTTTCCCTTAAACGAATTCACACTCATTGCTTTGACGACCTCCTCTGGCAACATGTAATGGTAAATGTGTAGTTTAGCGTGCCAAATTATTTTAGCATCCTAAAAGGGTTTATGAGGTTCAAGGTAGGGTTTATAGGGTAAAGGTAGGGTTTATAGGGTTCAAAGTAGGGTTTGGGTTAGGATTAGGGCAGCAGTTAATTAATTTTTGTCACTTTCAGAAATGCTGAAATAATTTGGGACGCTAAACTACACAATTACCGATGAAATTACTTCCGTCTTGAAAAGACTGATTACAGTCCAGAATTACACATAAACTATTAATATTTCATATTTTAAAGGAAATATCTACGCCGTGCCAGTATTAAATTATTTGTCTACTATGCGATTTTGTGAAATTATTTGAGTTACTTTATGAATATTTGTATTTAGAACGAAATCTGGGACGTTTGTGTGCAATTCATAGCTATTTTATAGTATCCAAGTCTTTTTTCAAATCGGAAGTAGTTTAATCAGAGATGTTAAAAGTGTGTAGATTACTTAAATCTAAAACGGTCTGTTTAAGCCAGTTACTACGAGTTGCTGAATAACTTGAACTAGACAAGTTTTTATCAATCACTGCATCATAATAACCACATCGCCTCTCGCCAAAATTGAGATTGACTAATCTCTATACAGGAAATATGCTTACAAGTACTCGACAACTTGTCTATTCTCTTCTGAACCAATTCGAGATCATAGACTAGACAGTCGTAAATTTAGTCCAGATTGAACTCGTATATTCCAAATGAGTACAGACAAAACTTTTATGTAATAGCAAGAACGTTGCCACATTGAGATTATTAGAATTCCTCTTTATGATACCAATAGTCTGATCAGGCTTTGTTTATCTTTCATAGATGTGTGAATTGAGATTGCGATCCCAGTCAAAAGTACAATACAATACAATACAAATTTTGAATCTTTCCAACGCAGCGTGTGTATATTATCAAATCTTTATAATAATAAGCTCTGGCGTTGTTTCTTAAACACGCAATGTATCTGTTTCGCTATCAAAAAATAGAAACTTCAATAGAAAGAAATGTTGCTTACTATGAAGTCTAATTCTTAAGTTCGTAACTCGTTTGTTCACTCGTCATTCAACATTTTACGTTAGTTTCATAACTATGTTAGGATTATTCTGCATTTGTTTCTTCTAACACACAGTGTGCAAAATGTGTGAATGACAGTAATAATAAAAACTATTGTTATTTCTTGTAATTGTACCTGAAACAAAATAAAATTTGATATTAAAGTATTACATGTTTTCCATATACAGTATAATAAATATACAGTGTCATAAACTGTGCAATATGTTGTAGATTACTGTATAACTTAAATAATTCAACACAGAATGTTATTTGGATGGACATGTTATTTATTCGGTAATGAACTCCATGCTGAAGTCTAAGGTTATACAGCATTCTGCCCCAAGGGTCAAGTCTTCGTGGCCGGAACGGTTGGAGGTCGTCGATCTTCGAACATGGAAACCAGGTGCGTAAAAATAACCAGTTTAATGTTGAATTATGATAAGAAATTGTTTCATTTTGAATCGTTAGTTATATTGGTAAAAATTAAACGCTGCAGTGCTGTAGTGTCTATGTTGACTTTTTAAATCATGTTTGCTTTTCAGAATTGTGATTTAAATACTAAGAATGTCTATTTAAGAATATATTGTAGCTGTTAGATGTGTAATTCTTAGAAATAGTGGATGTGTTTGTTGTTCAAGAAGATCTTTAGTGGATTAACTCGAACACATTGTAATGCCTTATGACATTTCTTTATGTGGGCCTATCCTTCTTTAAATCGTACTTTCTAATTCTAGCTCTGTTTTTCTGATCTGTCGATAAACAGGTGGTGTGATTTTCAACAGAACGAATGTTAGCTTCCAGATCACCGTTTGTGATTTTTATTTGTAGACAAGCCTGCGCCGTATGCGAGAGAAACGTTATTTAAGTGCGTATCTGAGAGAGCGATCTGTCAGAAGCAGAAGTTAGTAATGTAGTAGCATTGCTACTGTCAATTTGATGTTTGGTGTGACTCGGTTTAGTTTGTGTCAGTTCTGGTATAACTGATATTTAATTTTACAGCATGGTGTTGAACAGTGTGTTGTTTTAATACATGTTTAGTTTTGATGGTTAGGAAAGTAGTGCATGGAACAGTATCCAGGAGTATTCTAACAACTCGTTTAACTAGCGTACTTTATACTGTGGCACTAATAATCTCGGTGTTTTTTTAGAAACATTGGTTATAGGCAGTAGTTTGCCGAGGCCCCAGTGGTGGTGTATAATATTACTAACACTACTATCTTCTATATTTCGCAATAAAATGTTTGCTAAAGGCTGCAGTAGTTTTCTAAATGGTGGTGGATGCATGTGAGGCTTGGATACTGAAGTAAGCACGAATCTGGAAACTAGATGCTTTGAAAGGTGAGCGCAAAGATGGAAGAAGATGATTGAAGGACAAGGAAGACGAACATAGAAGTATTAAATACTGCATAGTAGACATGATGATGAGGAGAATAAAGAACTGAATTTTGCATGTTTTACAGTTCTAATTTCTTTATATTTTCAGTGTGTAAATCTGTTAGAATTCATGAATATGTCTAAAGTACTATTTGTATGAAGTATTTACGGAGCATTTATTTTACCTGCCAAGATAGCTAAAGATGGCATTCATATATTAGAATGTTTCGAAACATTCTGATCTTAAATGGTTAAAAAATCTACTGTGAAGTTTCACAGTTCAGAACTTGAATCAATAGAAAAATGAACTCGTGGCACTCTAAATGATAAAATATGTTACATAGTGGGCCTACCTAGGCCTATGTGAGCAATGCATGATTTGTATGGACTATGACTTGATACTCTGTAAGTCTTCAAATTGGAAGTGGATACACGGTGCACATGATGACTATGATTCGACTCGTGATTTGTGGAAAAAGAGCCATGGTTGGAAACCGTCTAACCATTCCTGACAAGGAAATCTGACTCTAAGGTTGAAGAAGTCATGTGAGCTGATTATGTATTCATGGTCATGCGTGATTTATCTCAGTGTTGCCTGTTGAGCATGAATTAACTTGGAATTTTGTATGATTTTTGAGCTTATTGTTATAAAATTTATGATAAATATTATCCTTCGGTGTTGTTGAAATGTAATAATTTTGAATATTATGAACGATTTCTTCAGTGTGCGAGTAAATAAATCAACGTAGCTAATCGCATGTTTACTATATTGCATGGATTTCTTTCAGTATATACTAGATTAATACAGTTGAAATGAGTCATTTTGCATGTATTTGTAATAGATAGTGTCGTTTAACATCGATTAGGATATTTCTCTATCTATATATAATATATACATATAAATACTAGTCTACGGTATCCGAAATGAGTGTTCTTGACTACTGCCTAACATTTTTGTCACCAGTATTCTTGTTTCTTTGTCTGTTTGTGTGTTTAATTATCTGTCTCTGTCTGCAAATCTATAAGTATGCTAGTCTCTGTCTGACTGTCTGTCTGTCTGTCTGTCAGTCTGTCTGTCTGTCTGTCTGTCTGTCTGTCTGTCTGTCTGTCTTGT
>JAQFYQ010000180.1:0-20127 GCA_034694885.1 Buchholzia appendiculata | reverse complement strand
TGACTGTTCGGCCTTTTGACTGTTCGGCCTTTTGATTTTCGGCCTTTTGATTTTCGGCCTTTTGATTGTTCGGCCTTTTGCGTTCGGCCTTTTGATTTTCGGCCTTTTGATTTTCGGCCTTATGCAGTGCTCCCGATTATTCCTACCACTGGTGAGTTTAAGAATATAACTTGATGTCATGATTATGTCAATGTGCGGCACATAGAAAAACTTGCCCCTTGTGATGTCTAGTTAATCAATCACTAGCTAATTCAGAAACGTTTATTATTTGTATGGATCTAAATTCGTCTCTTTTAAATTGAATAATTCTTTATTGTGAGCGAAGCAAGCAAACAATTTGAGACGCTTAATGTCTGAAATATAAATTACATAGACATAGGGGCCAATATGAACTTTCGCCTGGCAAATACATTTGGACTTCCATCAGCAATGTATTAATTTAATCGAAATGCATGAGTAAAATTATATCAGAGAACAAAATCCATCACGAATTAGGTTGCTAGCGAAGCTAGTAAATGTTGGTACGCATCCCTAGAAGATATAGCCTACTGAGTTTCACAGATTAGTTAACAGTAGGGAACTCGAGACGTGCATGCCGCCCTGAATTTTAATCCTTCAAGATGTGGACTGTGGAATGGATGTTGTTCCAGAAATGCATCCAGGCCTTCTTCGAAAAAAGTCGGAATGATAGGAACTAATTAGTAAGGAATATACAAATGTTCGCTTCTGAATCGCTTGCGATTAATTATGGGATATGATTGTATGACTAGGAGTATTCAGGGGTCAAATATCTGCCTTGATTTTTGCACACAAAAAATTGCAGATGACCTTATAGCTTATAATTATCCACAAGCTGACATCATCGCCCACCTTGCAAAAGTAGGGGCAATTGCAATTAGGCCTGTTTCTGTACTGGCCACTGGGTTGCAGGGTCATCTGTCAGAGATGAACTGACCACACATTAGCTAACGTCCAGAACTGTCTCAACGAACTGTTGAAGCTATGGATTGCAAAAAAAATCTTTCCAAATCGGACATCTCGATTTTATTCGATACGGAGGTGGCTACATAATAATTATATTAACCCATTTGTTACAAGCGTCCCAAAAATGGGACACTCACTATTTCTATGATTATCATTGCACGAATACTGGTATAGAGCTCAAATCTGTTCCATGTTGAGAGTGATGAACACAAAAGAAAAATATGGTCTAGTTTGAAGAGAATCTCTATGATAAATAATATTTTTTTACTCTATGGTAGCTCACAACTAAAATTTTTTTTTACATTTTTATCAGAGATCGATCGTGTATTATTCCCCCCTAATGTCTCCAAATTTGTATTTCTTATTTATTTTCAACATTATTACTATATAGCCTAAAAATTAATAATATTGGGTTTTATATAATAATTAGGCGATATAGCCCAGAACTGGTTATTGTTGTGTCCCATTTTTTGGGACGCTAGGCACAAGTGGCCACATGGTTTTTTATACATGTGCACTTACTTGGATGAGATTTTATTTGATCGCGGTCACTTGATAATTATTTATGCATTTACGCATCCCAATGGTCATGGTATTTGAATCTGTAGACATCCTAGAACCTGCTGGGCCAATCACCCCCCCCACCCCAACTCCCCACATTTCGGCTGCTACTATATCACTTACTATTAGTTCTATGATAGGCCTTGTTGCTGTCCGAAAGATCGATAAATGAGACTGGCACTGTGAGAGTAAATCGAATCGAGCAGTGCCCACATCGCGCCTGAAGAACTGAAGAAACAGAAGAGAGGCACGTTTGACTACAGAAAGGACAGGACTTCTGGTGTCATAATTACAAGATGGAACAGCAATAGTGTTTCTGGTTTCGAATTGCTATGGAATCGAGCCAATCGGCCAGGCTCAGAAGTGGTCAGTTACTGAGAAGAAAAGAATCTAGATTCCTCAACCATATCTGATACAGAAGTACAACAAGCACATGGGTGGAGTCGACAGAATGGACCAGAATGTTCACAATATCGTATTAGCCTTAAATCTCGGAAATGGTGGTAGCCATTGTTTGCGTACTGCCTTGATGTTGCTATGCAGAATACATGGCTTCTATATTGTCTCGATATCTGCCAATACTACAACACCTATGGATCAGCTGGAGTTTAGGAGCAACACCTGTCAGGTTCACTTCTCTCGCTGCGCTGTGGGTAGAGTTGGTTTTGGGCGTCCCCTTGGTCGACCGAAACCGCTCAACCGTTAAACATTTCTGCTGTTATGCGCTGTGACGGAATGGAGCATGTGATCACTCAAAGTCATATACCGCCTCGTTGTGGACTGTGTAGGAAGAAAGTGACTCTCAGATGTCACAAGTGCAGCAATGTACAGCATATTCGCTGCTTTGCTGCTTTTCACACAAACTAGTTGCGTGCTTCGCTGACTTTCTCATGTATAACAGTCACTGCTCCAATCAATGTATAGCTAAACCCTATGTGTCATTCTTGGGAAGGTGCGACTGACTAATATAGCTCAACACTGCATTTTTTATGCGTTGAATGTTATTTGTCACTTGTAGTAATCATTAGTAATAGTTTCATGGGCGTAAGTTTATATTGCAGGAAGGAAACGGGAAACCACCTGTACTCACCTCATATCCCTATAGGATTGGTGGAACTATCGTACAATAAATTCCAGGGCCTGGACTTGTTCTCGGACAGAGCACCTTCATTCATTCGTTCGAGTTTATATACGTACAGTGTAAAACCCAATGATCATTTGAAACTTTGGCATAAAAACTTACATATTGAATGTATTTGTAGCTTCGTTGAGGTCAAATGGTCAATAAATTGTTAAAATGCTAGAACAGAATTGACATTTATAGTGATATTATAATTTTTTGAGTAAACATTTGTTGATCATGATGTTATTACAATGAGATCATTGAAAGTATTAAGTTGTAAATTCACGTACCCATCCGAGCCTAGCGTCACAAAAAGTAGGACACCTCTTCAAACCTCAAAAACTCAGATAACCCTTAATTATATTCAAAATGCAAGTCAGATCGTTTATTTCCTCACCATTTGGAACATTTGTTCCAAATTTCATGAAAAACAAAAAAGTCAGGCACTAATGGGTTAAATAAACGTTTCAAATTATTATATTGTACCTTGTGTGTAAATTACTACAATTATTATTGTAATAATATCATTAATATTACATTAAAATGGCTTAAAAGTTTTATTACCGCTTCGTTTGTTGGTATTACTATCCAGTATTTTCTTTTGTCAATCTTGCGTTTAAGAAGACTGAATATTACGCTCTATCATGGCACCTAGCTTGATAGGTTTCCCAATCTCCCTAAGACCATCTTTTTGTTTACATGGTGCTACAGTTTGCAGTATATTTTGCAATTATTGGGTCATTGCTATTATGTTGGAAATATGCGATATGATTTGAGATTCACCCCATTCACGAATCAGTCAGGTCACATCGTTTAAAAACAGGACTTGTTCAATCCTTGTTCTTTGCGAAAGCGATGACCACTGACGACGAGGGAGTAGATATCCTGGTTGCCTGGTTACAGGGTCATCAACCAAATGGAAATTGACCACATTGGCCGACGCCCACAACTCTTTCAGCAGCGGAATATATAAGATTACAAATCGCTCCATTTTAAGGCCGAAACTGAGTAGCGCGACACGAGGCGACGCGACAAGATACGACAAATGACGCTTGGAAAATTTTAAACTCACTAGCGCGGCTCGACGCGGCATTACATTCATTACGTACTCTGCTATTGGCACTCATAGAAAAGATACTCTGCTATTGGTCAGACCAGGGACGCAACGCGATACGACGCGTCGAAAAACTCGCCGAGCAATTTTTGACGCGTCGTATCGCGTCGTATCGTGTCGCGTCACGTCAGAGAGTTTACTCTGACTGTTAATAGACGGAGGATATTTGAATTTTATTTTGTGTACGTGACGATATGTAATCTGTGTTCTTTTTATCTTGAATAAACGATGATGATGATGATTAACTATACGTTTCGATTTTATTCCGAGGTTCATTTGTCGCGTCGCGTCGTATCGCGTCGCGTCGTATCGCGTCACGTCGCGTAGCGCTAGTGAGTTTTGGACAAGGTGGTAAGAAGGGTTATTTACTATGTCTGATTATTACCGATGCCATACACGTAGTTGCCTTTAAAATGAGTTTGTGTTGCCACTTTGAAGGCCGAATCTCACTAGCGCGACGCGATACGACGCGACGCGTCAAATGACGCTCGGAAGAAAATCGAAACCCTTTACACAGTCAGAGTAAACTCACTGGGGTGACCCGACGCGACGCGATACGAGGAAACGCGAATCAAAAATCGCTCGTCGAGAGATTTTTGACGCGTCGCGTCGCTTCCCTGGTTTGACCAATAGCAGAGTAGCTTTCCTATGAGTGCCAATAGCAGAGTAGCTTTGACCAATAGACTGACCAATAGCAGAGTAGCCGCGCCTCGCCGCGCCGCGTCGCGCTAGTGAGTTTCAAAATTGTCAAGTGTCATTTGACGCGCCGCTTCGCGCCGCGCCGCCCCTGTTAGTTTCGGCTTTACACTATAGCGGGGTTAAGCCCGAAACTTACTGGGGTGGCGCGGCTCGGCGCGACGCGACTCGGCACGTCAAATGACGCTTGGAAACTTTGAAATTATTCCATTTCAAATCCATTCCTACGGTCTGCTCTAGCTTTCAAAAGGTACGAAAGAAATCGCAAAATTGGTTATATGCGAACAACTTGCAAATCAACATGGCACAATATAATTCCACGGTTTACAAATCAAATTATAAGATAACGATAAAAAGAGATCTGAAAGGGTAAGTATGTAATAGATAGCAATATAACTTACATTATTCTGAATTGCATTAAGTAAAAAAAAGTTATCTTAAATGAATATGTTATACCATTATTTAGAGATGCTATATACAAGTTACAATTATTTTATCTAAGTTGTAGTTAACCTTGGTTATTTTGATAGAGAAACTATAGTAGTATTTATGGTTACTGCTAAAATTGCTGGAATTTTTAAAGCCATCACTCGTACGCGCCTCGCATGTCTTAAATGAAATTGTTCAACAAAAAAACGTCTGTATCTAACTGCGTAAAATAGTTTATTGAGCTACTTTGTGAGTGCAAAGTTTATGGTTTAAAGAATTCTTTAGGTGTATTTTCATTCAATTGAATGTCCGTATAACTGCGTTATTTTCATTTCCCAGCACTGACGCGAATTTCTTATTTTGTAGGTAATGAATTCATGATAATTGTCTTGGCTAAGAGAAATGTTGAATTTCTATTGGAGATGCTACCTGCTCATAGTGACTATGATAACTATGATTTATTGTGTGATACTTCACGATTCAATAAATTTGAAATTGTGTACGTGTTCGAATAATCTGAGATATAATATTATTCGTTATGGACCATTAATATTTTATCTATTGATATATTTGCTCTATTGCTATTTGCAGCAATGAATATGTCGAACTTTTCAAGTATTGTTGGACATCAACAGCAGCAGATGATCTATGAGTAAGTATGGGAAAATCCTACATATGCGTTATATGCATGTGAAGGATTTGTAATTAAGCCTGTATGTAGGATTATATAAGTGTGTACCGGTACGGTATCATACATTTTGCCTAAGTAATAAGTGTGCTGCAGTCATTGTGCTCTATCACTGTATGTCCAAATGCTCAGGTTGCACCAGATCTTTATATTGGGGGGAGGGGTATTTTTGGAAATTTAGGGCATTCCGCGTTAGATTGATTTAATTATCGAATTTAAAACATACTTAGACCTAACTATTTGTAGACTAGACCCTTCCCACATCTCTGCAACGCTGTAGAAGTTGTTCAACAAACATCGTCTTTTTTCAACAGGTACGTATAACGACTGATATGCTTTAATCCAGTTATCATAACCTCTGTGTGGTGATCAAACAACCTCAGCAGCTAGCGAAATAGATGCGTTAACATTAAGCAATCACCAGCAAAATTATTTGTCTTTTTGTTTCTTTCTAATTTCCGCAAGACACTTTTTCTAACCTACTATTGCCTCTCTTTCCCATATAACAACAGTAACAACATTATCATAGCAGGAAAAAGTTGACTGGAATTACGACTACTATCGTCTTCTCATACAATGAACCCAAACGATTTTTCAAGACTGTGCCTTCAGAGTTTCTGTGCCGTGCCTTCAGAGTTTCTGTGCCGTGCCTTGAAAGAAAGTGTCTATGCCGTGCCTTCAGAGTGGCTGTGCCGTGCCTTCGGAGTGGCTGTGCCGTTCCTGTAGAGTAGATTTGGCGTGTTCCTTGCCTTCAGAGTGGCTCTGGCGTGCCTTCAGAATAGCTGTGCCGTGACTTCAGAATAGCTGTGCCGTGCCTTCAAAGTGGCTGTGCCGTGCCTTCAAAGTGGCTGTGCCATGCCTTCAGAGTGGCTGTGCCGTGCCTTCAGAGTGGCTATGCCGTGCGTTCAGAGTGGCTGTGCCGTGCGTTCAGAGTGGCTATACCGTGCGTTCAGAGTGGCTATGCCGTGCGTTCAGAGTGGCTGGTTCTACTGTGTGGATTATCACACCAATGAAAATTCGTGCCCGCGAAAACTTATCGTCCAAGTCGTCACCAAAACCTACCTGTATGAAAAGGTATACTCCGTGAAGATTGCACGAGTCTATTGTTTGGTTTACATTGACTGTTTCTCTCACGTCTCCCAATCCTTGTTTTCCTGGCAAGCTGGCTTTTTAGAAATGCTAGATTGTTGTATTTTCATTTATTGTTATCATTATTAGTATTTTTATTAATTTTATTCGACCTGAACTACTTAGAGCTAAGTTAAGCAGATATATTGTTTAATCACAAAATTTTCAGGGAAGAATCGGCTAATTATAACTGACGATAACATAATTATTCCATTACCAGTTAATTAACTGTACTACTCTGCGCAATTGGGAAAAATATCTGTGTTATTGTTCTTCTTGTTCAGTCAAAAATGACTACACTGTATATTACTACAGTTCACTTTGATTTGTTGCCTATGTTGCTTCAGTTGCCAATGGAAGGATAAATCCTGCAAAGATTTGTTTGAACCTCACTCGGCAGAAATGGGGCTCTGTTATACGTTCAACACTGACAAGAATGACGTGTTACGAACAGAAAGTCCAGGTAAACTACTTGATAACTAATTGATTTTTTTCTGCGAAGATATTTGAATGTAATTATTTATTCATGTCATACATTTAATATACAGTGAGTACCCAATATCAAAATAAGCGAAGTCAAAATTAAGTCACGTAACATGCCACGACATTTATACAAATTAATAAACGTCTAAAGCGTTTCATTAATCTAGTCAGAATACTAGAAGTAGTAAGAAATTAATCACGCACTGTATCTATTAGGATTTATTTAATAAATGCTGATAAGGTTTATTCACTTTATCTATTAGGATGTGGATGTCGTATAAATGACTACTCCAGTCAGACGACTTCTTAGCACTACTTCAATTGTGAGTAATAGGTACTGTTTGCAGTAGCTCTATTGCATGTACGATATACACCGCTGTGTACATCTGCGTCCATACAGCGGTAATTGTGAGATAACTTGATGCTAAATAAACACAAGCTGGCAATACGAGAGGTGGTCATATACTGTAATTATTGGAGTTAACTAGTTATTCGGTTTATAAAGACGATGAGTAAATCGAAGGCTAGCAAATACAACAGCTGTTAGCCAAGAGAGAAAGTTCCAGGTCCGCGGTTCGAGGCAACTCAGTTACATTGAACTGTATCGAAATAAACAGTCGCAGTCTGGCGGAGTTAAGTTACTAAGCTCGAGTAATAGAGACCAGGGCTCGCAATCGCACAAAATCGTCGTCTCTACTACTAGTCTCGTCTTTACTGACACGTTCTCGCTCAGCACAAATGACCGATGACCCCAAGCCTGGGCCGTTGTTGAAAAGTAGCCAGGATTTCATTTAAAAGGTGGAGGTTTGAAAGTCAACAAGTTTGGACGATCTTTTGTTCAAAATTTTCATTTGGCAGAATATGACCGGAAAAAATTAGGCGACCATTTTTTCAAAATAATTCTTCACAAAACAAACATTTTAAGAAACATTCGCGCGCGATTTAAACCTGAACCCAAATCCCTTAAATACGGCCCTGCCCCGCGGGGGCAACTCTGCGGGAGACATTTTTCATCCCGTGGTAAACGATCCAAAATAATCCAGTATTGACATTTATCAAATTATCAACGAATGGTCAAAGGCAGAAACGGTACAGTTCATTATCGGTACGGGTTGTCGGGAGCAAAGACATGCGGTTGTTCACTTCCAGCCATAATGACATGTCCCTATGATCGAAAGTTGCATTCTGTGCACACCGGGACACAGGTGTGCTATAATAAATGGTCCTCCCATAAAAATGGCCGGGGGGCCAAAGTATATCGTCCCCGGGGTCAAAATATTTCAGTTTATATCGTTATTAATGGTCCGGGGAATCCATTAATAACAGTTCTTCCATTGGAATAAAAGGACCCCATAACTATGGGGCTCTTTTAGTAAGAACAATGTCGATTAAAAATAGTAAGTAAAAACTAACAGTTATTATTAAATCAAATTGATTAAATGCAAACCCCATCACAATTTATAGGGAAACAGCATAATTAATATTGGAGTCGAAATATTGGAGTCGGAATCACAGATTAAAGGCCGTGCTCCCTCGGCCTTTTTATTTTATATGGGAGCCCAAATATATGGGAGGACCATTTATCTCGTGACACCGGTGTCAGACACCGCTTACCCGTTCTCAACACACATGGCTACGGCCCTGAGTTAAAAAATCAACAATCGTTACACAGCTACATACTTCATCAATGAATAAGCAAGGAAACTTAAAGACCTGAAAGAAATAACCTTTAGCAACATGGTTCAATGAGATTTCGAAATATGTAATTCAAGTATAGAAAGAAATGGTGCATAACGTGTAGAATTATAAATAAAGTGAAAACATAATGTTACAAAGTAGGGTGAAAGTATTTATGTATAAATTTATGCGTTCTGTTTCTTAATATCGTTTGTCACCTAACTATTTTTGCATGAGTTCAACTGTGGAGGTTGGTCTTCCACGAATTTCTTTAAGAGCGTTGTAGAATTTCAGTCTGGCCTGTCGCTTGGTTTTGTCAAATGTTTCGACACCTTGTGAGCGATCTATAGCTGCGGAACTTGCCGAAAGTTGTTCACTCAGAGAATCCAGCTTTCTTGAGATATCTGAATAGTTCTTCTGAAGATGATCAAGCTTTTTCGTGAGATCCTGAACAGCATTCTTCTCTGACATTTGACACTCCGGTTTGTCAACTTCCACTTCATTTACGAACATCAAGCAACGTCCGGAATCTTCGATGAACGTCATCCAATGTCGTGAGATTTCATCGGCTTTTTGGAACATTCTTGGTGTTGGAAGCTTTGAATATTTTACATCATGGAATTCGAGTGCGCGCTGAAGACTTCCCACTTTCCAAGTCAAGGCTTCTTTGGACTTTATTTCCGTGTAGGTATCGGACATCATCGCAATCAAGAGACTAAGAAGAATTAAATTAGCCATAAGCATATAGAATACGTACACCGTTTTAACTAAATTCATATTTCCACCCGACAGAATAAGATTCGTCAAATCCGGATTCCAGTATCGTACCTTGACCGAGAATTACATTGAAAGTAACAAAGAACGTTCTCCAGATTGTTGGAAAATCATTAAGAATCTCCGGGCTCAACTGAAAGAGCGCATTGAATGCATAGCCGCAGCCAATGAATACAAACAAATAAACAAGCAGAACCTTCGCAATGTCCCTGGCTACAATGTACCTTACCATAATAGTGAAAGCGTGAAGACCTTCAAATCCATTCGTGAACCATATTGCAAATACCCATCCAAATAGAAAGACCATTAAAACAACTCGACATATTGACGGTTGGTTCCACAAATGAACATCGGATACCATGCAATCACCAGCGCACCAAATGCAACCGCAACAAATTTAAAGGGATAATCGAATAGTACTTGCAAGACTGAATCAAAAAAGCTCTGTGTAACTGCGAAACATTTCTGCAACCTGCGTTTTTCTTTGTCTTCCTTTCGTATCTTTTGTATGTTACGTTTAACTTCAGAAATTAGACTAGCCATATTAAGGAGAAACATTGTAAGTGGGTATATAACAAACAACACGTGGAGAAGACTGCTATAATCAGTTTTAAGCCGGGATATATGAGTTGAGTTACTGGAATTATATGCTGCCTGTATATTGCTGGTCGTTGGCATGACATACAACGTAAATACTATCATGTAACTAATATGAACGAAAAATAAGACGATGCAATATTTTTGATAAGCTTGCGAGAAGTGCTTGCTGAGCATCTTGAATGGATTGATGTCCAAGATTTTAGCAGCTGCGACTTGATCGGGCATTTCTATTACAATTTCTAGGCAATTTTTTATATCTGCTAATATCGGCGGTGCTGAATATTCATCTGCAATAGTAACATCGGCACCTGGAGGCTCGGGCATAACTTTTGCAGTATGTTTCACCTTATGTTTGCGTTTTGACATTTCCATAATGCTCTTTGGTATGAGATCAGTGACATCAAAAACGTAACTTCCGTTTTCTTTGAACAGATACACATTAGGTGTATTGAGTATCTCCTTCAGCAGGACAATCGCGCTGCTTTCTGTCGCCAGCATCAAAACATTCAGATTGCCATCATTGTAGATTGTTGATGTCAGATGCAACATGACCTCTCTCAGAAGTGCATAATAGAGATCTGTCATTTCGCTAGGATAAGAAATCTTTTTCTCCCTGCACCACCAAGGTACCGCATACATCATGATATTCCTATAGACTTCTGTGATTGACTCGCGTGATCTGCGTTCACTGTCTCCAGCCAGAACATGCATGACGGTGTCACCCTTTTTGTTCTTCACATCCAAACTCGCACCGCTCTCGAGCAACAGTTCCACACCTACAGAATTCATCTGTCTGATGCTGTCAAACAACGCGCTTTCTCCAGCTTCATTCACCTGGTCGACATTGAATCCATTTTCTGGTACGTTGAATAAAGTCAACATTGTTTTGAGACATTCACTTGATCCCGATCTTGCTGCAAGATGCAGAGGAGTGTCACCTTCGTTATTTTTGATTGATGCTCTGAGAGAACGAAGGGCGCCCAGGACGTCAGTTAGACCTCGGCTGGCTGCTATGTGAAGCGCACTGTTCCCTCGGTTATCACGGATAGCAGTAAATGACAACTTCGCCTTGGTGACTTCTATAAGAGACTTAATAACATCAAGATTTACCGTCCCCGACTCAACTGCCATGTGGAGAGGCGTCATTCCTCGGTTATTTTGCTTCCCCGGCTTCGATTTCTCAAGTAGAATGTTTAAACTTCGAACATGGCCATATTTAGCTGCTAAATGGAGCGCTGTATCGCCGTCGATATTGATTCTATCGATATCCACATCACCTATGAAAGTTTCCAACACTTCTGTTTGATTCTTCACTGCGGCAATATGATAAAATGTGTTTCCTTTGAAATCCACAGCGTTTGGATCAACTCTCAACGTAAGCAGATATCGTAACATGCAGATGTCACCGCAGGCTGCACTTTTATGAAGCGGTGATCTTCCGACGGGGAAAAATAACTTATCGAATTTCACTTGATCTTCTCCACTATGGCATCGGTAAAGCTCAGCGACGATTTTCACGTATTCTATATTGGCGGAACTTTGTGGTATGAAGTCCCAAACAGACTGACCCATTTTGTTCTCACAATGTAGGTAGGCTCCCTTTGCAACTAGTAGCTTCATTGCAGCAGTGTCGCCAGATTTTGCTGCATAAAGCAATGCGGTATTCGACATCAATCATGCTGATCAGCATGATTGATGTCGACTTTGCCTTTATCGAGCACCATGATAACGATGCTGTTAATTTCTTCTGCACTGGCCGCGTGTAGAGCAGTGTGATCGTTACTTATCTTGATGTTTGCGTCTGCTCCGTGGTCGAGAAGAATGTCAACGATGTCCGGATACCCCAGAGCCGAAGCAAGAACTATCGGAGCCTCGAATCCATGTTTAGTCCGTTGATCTACAGCGTCATTTCTCTTTAGCAACAGCTTCACGAGCTCGGTATATCTGTATCTGACTGCGCAGTAGAGAGGCGTGCAGCCTCCTGAGCTTTTAATATTTAATCCTGCACCGAGTTTAATCAGTCGTCGAACTGTATCTGGATGGTTACCAATGGTAGCGAACAATACCGGAGACTCATTTTTGTCAGTGACGAAATTTACGTCGTTACCACACTTGTGAAAGATTTCGATTAGTTTTGTGTGGCCCATGAAGGCGGCAATGTGAATACTGGCCAACTTGCTCGGTCTCTGCCCAGGAAGTTCCATAAGTACGGTCTGTCGTAAAATCTCCTGCTTCTCTGACTCCACTGAAAAGCTCTCGACGAACATCCGTGCCAATTCGTAATTTCCCTTTTCGGCTATAATATGCAGACATGATTTCTGAGACCGAAGGCCTCTTACGGTAATATGGTAGCATTGTGACAGGAATGTTTTATCGCCTTTAGATATTAAGTATTGAGCAACCTTCCAAGAACCACCTTCCAGAGCAGCGTGGAGCACAGTGGCGTTATTGTGGGATGCACGAAGTGCCGGCTCAGACAGAGACTCATTAGCCTTTAGGTCACGTAGAAGTCTTTGAAGCTTATTGAGGTCATCTTTTTCTGCGGCTTCAAAAAGTTGTGAACGAAATTGATGAACAATTTCCTCAGTGAGTGGTGTTCAATGGCAGCAGACGATGCAGACACTGTATTGATTACCTTGTCAATTATGGAAAGACTGAGATCTGATTCTGTGCTTGATCGTTTCTGCAATAACAAATAACATTCCGTGAATGTGAATAGTTTGTAAGGAACAACGTGGAACCAATTGTCACAGAAACAGTTTTCAATAAACTGACTCTATTGTCATGATCTCTCAGACCAAATCTGCAAATATCCGATTGTATACATATATTTTGTTATAGTCTTGCTACTTCTGTCTAGCTCTTCATATTTCACATTCTTGAGTTTGCAAGTCTTTGCTCAATCAATGTGATCACTTCTGCCTGAAACATCTCAGTATGCCACTTGTAATGATTTAATGGCACAACTGGGCCGAATTACTCACAAGTTGATTGTTGAAATTAGTAAAAATATTAAAATTTAAGGCATAGATAATGTAACATCCGTCACGGGGCTCTATTGGCGCACATCTGAAGTTGTTATTCTCCATGTATACCCAACAAATTTGGCTATTCTTTCCATGCCAAAACCTAGTGTTTCGTGAGCTCCTATATCTTGAAAATGTTAGTCTTCCGTATGCTGTATTTTAAAAATCGTATGCTGCTATGACCCAATTGAACCACATCCACATATAAATATGAATTCATGTACGAAGTCACCAACACCAATAGATGGATACAATTCTAACGTTGACCGTAATAAATTATAATTTTTGAGTACGTGCTTTGAAATTTATCCCTTTTAACTTATTTGCAACATTTCTAATAATTAGAAAAACATTAGAAAATATTACAATTTGAAAAAAATGCATGCAGATCTTGATGAGCCTACTTCTGAGATAGATTCAAGATGAGACCAGTTTAGTTCACTATTTTTTATTCAAGCTCTTGATACGAGTCGACAGGAGAACGCTATTCACAGCTTGGACTTGTCATTTTTATCTAATTGTCGAAGATTTTACGAATTGCGGATATCAATATTTGTTAGCGTTGTTTCAAATGAACAAGATCATTGATATTGATTGTGTAAATCAAAATGTATTGCACTATCACGTGAAAAAATTATGCTTGAAATATAGTCTACTTTACACAATGATGTGCACTTTTGTTAGATGTATTTTCAAATCCTACTCAACCAGTCTGTTTCCAGGAAAGATTTATGATCAATAGACGTTTCAATGCTCGCACAACAGTTTTCTCCATTATTTCGACCCATGTTCCATGTTTTTTGTTTTCCAAAAGCTGTCTGATAAAGCTACAGCTGGAATGAAGTGATCACGTTGAAATTTTGAGCAATTTAGCTATGCTCCTGCTTCTTGATGGTCAGCCAGTAATTAGCTCAAGTTTTTTCTTAAGCCATATTTTATATATTTTTGATTTGGCAGATTTTTCAGCAATTGTGTAGGGGTGCTTTTTCATCATAACTTTTCTTTGTGGAAAATCTCTGATAGCGTCCTTTTCCTAATTTACAAGAATGTCCATTTCTTCACCGTTGCTGTTGTTAAGGGGGAGGAATGTAGTGGCAGGTGTTTATAACATCGAAATTATTGATATCGAGTTGTTGGCGTGAGAATGAATGTGAGTGGCTAGTGGGTAGGACGTCCGGACTCTTAATTTAGAAGACCGTGGTTCAATTCCTACAGGTGCATCTCACACGTTTCTCCTTGAGTAAAGACTGTCAGAATTATTCTACAACAACCTCTTCTGTTGTCAAAGTTATGAAGAAATTAGTGTCCAAACGTAAAAGAGGTTTCTTAGAATACTAAACATTGCGATTCACATACCTGTCTTACTTCATGCAGTGTTCGAAAATCATCGTCCAAATTAGGATCTGAAATATCACCTACGTCCATAATCTTGACTTGACTAATTACAGCTCGAGCAAAAATCGAAAACGAAAAAAAACTTAATCTACGGATGTCTGAGATCTGTTGCTTCTATATGAATAGTGACGACGCCAGCTCATACTTACATGTTCGCACGTGTCAGATGTGGGCACGATTAGCTGAGATTCTAATCGATTAGAATTAGGATTAGATCGTAACATTCAATAATCGATTAGAATTAGATACACACTTACCTAATCGATTAGAAATAGGATTAGTTCATGCTAATCAATTAAAATTAGCTCTACATGTATTCCAGTGTTTTTCTAATCTCGATCTTTGTCCCCTATGGCCGTTGTTATAAGGCGGAATACATTTTCACTCTCCCCCCCCCCTCATAAAAGGTGTATTTTCGAGGTTTTGGGATCTGATATTTATAACAACTTTTTAAAATGTTTTGAACTTAAACAGACTCTCATCTGAAATAAAATTCAGAAACATTTCGTTACAATTTTAAGTCAAAAACCCGATCCAACATGAAATCATAGGTATGGGCCTGCATCAATGTCATCGTGATCATCATCATCGCTGTCATCGTCACCCTCATCATTTGAAGAAGATGACGTGATGTTCACGATAATGATGATGACGATGACGGTGCTTATGCTTATGATTATGCTTTTGAAGATGCTTATTGGTGTAGGGACGTGTAGCTCCCATCCCTTCTCCCCCCCCCTCCCGATTAAATCATCCATGGTTAAGATGCTCGAGAAAGATCTGCACAGTTAATAGCATGAAGGGTCGACCCCCCCCCCCCATAAATTTAGAAGAACACATACACAAGCGCGTGCGTGAACATATACACGCACGGAAAATAACTGTAAGCATGTGCGTCTAAGCGTGTGGGATATAATTATACTATTTGGGCTGTTATATTTAGTTTCATTTGCAATTTAAGATACAGACGCCGTCTCCTATAAAGCTCAAATATAACTAATCGGATAGCGTCTTTAAGTCATGAACAATGGCAATGTTGCAACGTGTAGGGCCTAGTTACGAACTTAGCACAATTGAACTTTTGTCCTCTTCCTCCTGTACCTGGGATGTGAAAAGGGAAAGGGGCGGGAAGGGATTAATGTATAGCGTGCAATGTTCAGCATCTGTTAAATGTTGGTCCCGTTTATTATTACACAACGACCGATACAACGACAATACAACTGAAATTGTCAAAAATTCAACTTAAAAGTTGTAAGTCTAGTCAACAAATTTATTGTTTTTCAAGTAGTATTAGCTGAATTTTTCTTATCAGTTAGAATTATAATTAACACAAAATCTTTTCTAACCAATTAAAATTAAAATTAGCAGTTTTGTAATTGATTAACTATCGATTCGATTCTAATCGATTAGCTACCCATCTCTGGCACTTATATGAACTTGTATGGTAAAAATTGTACATGTTTAGACAAGAAGTAATCATTTCGGCCTATTTTCGACTTAATTTATATTTGTGTCAGATCGTTTTCAAATGATGTCTGGTCACTTGACACGCTTGACAGAAGGAGAAATCAGAATTCTGTAAGCTGAAGTGAGCGAGCTGTTTAGTTTGTGTGAATAGCATGAGCGTGCATATCGATTTTGTATTACTTGGGAAGGATTCTTGACCTAATATTCAAATAGGCATAACGTCTGAGAGGCGATAATCATTATTGGCGTAATAAATCTATGTAAGTTTGTAACGCAAATAAATTACACCCCTTTTTACATCACGGCTGTATTATTTTGTCTTGACTTTTTCAGCTAATAGACATGATTTGTGAACTTTTAGTGATTAGACACTTGAAAGCATGTTAATTGATCAGCGCGGTTCAATTGAAACTTTACAACAAACCGTAGTGAAACCGGCGAAACAGTTTTGATATTTAATATTCGAATATAAACTTGATTTCGTCTTCAAAACAAGACAATTGCAAATTCCAATTAAATACAAGTAAATTATATTATTATATAAGGAGGGCGGGGGATTGTGCTTAACGCACCTCAAGTTAAGTGTACAGTTTTAAAATATTGCTAGGTTACAAATCTGCGTTTACCTTTCATCATAAATAATCTCCACTTTATTACTTACATGCTATTTAGTCAATTATTATTTTACAGGGTTCACCATAAGTCTCTACACCACTGCACAGTCTAAGAACTCCCTTCCGATTTCAGTATTTTTATTATTTTTCAAAACCGTCAATGTAGTTGAAAGATTTATTTTTTCCATCTTGTTCCATGTTTAAATAATTGTTCCTATCGGTTGCGACAAGGCACATGTTATAACGTCACCACGTGTTTAGTGTTATTGAATAACATTCATTAAATCATTATGCAGTGTAAGTTCGTACACCATGGCAGTAACATCTTCAATTTCCAATAATTTTGTATAGTTTAGACTCAATGGCACAGTAAAAGGAGATGATTTTATAGCACAGATGTTAAAAGCACAATTCAGCGGGAGATCCATTAAGATCCAGACTCTACTTAGCGCCAAAAGATAAGTTTGTGATAACGTCACTTGTTGATTCTACTCGAAATGCGCTACTTTTATGCCTTAAAGGGAGATGCTAACATGTATATGAGTTTTGATATTCTGCCCCATGGAATCATATCAAATGTCTATCCTATTTTTTTCTTCATGGAGTTTAAAATAACTAAAATATTGAAAATTGAACATGTTATTGAATATTTCAGAAGTGTATAGACTCGCCCTGCATAATCAATTCACGACGATATTCAATAATATTAGACAGTGACGTTAAAACATGTGCCCTGTCTTAGGCGGTAGGCTGAACTTAAACCTGAAACATACTTGAAAAAATCAAATCTTTCGGCTACATTGCCGGTGTTTTTAAATATTGAAAACTGCAAAAGTTATTAACTTTGTAGTGTTATAGAGACTTATGAAGCACCCTGTATATTTCATTTTTGCTAACTTATTGTTGACAATAAGTTAGCAAAAATGAACCTGAAACAAATTGTAGTGTTATAATAAAATTATCCCCCGGGGACAAAATCTACAGCTTCGGTTTTAGGTTTTGTCTCGTAGTGAACTTCTCTATGAATACTAATGTTCTGATAATCAGGCAGTCTCTGATTATTATGAATCTTCGCAGACCACGACGAGTTGAAAATCTGATCAGTCTCAAATCTCTCATACCTTGCAGTAGATGATTGAATCAGAAAAAACTCCGTCAACGAATGTTGAACATGAATCATAACTATGCGATTAAAGCAGGCATACGTTATTGAGCACACTGACGCACCTATATTCACGGTATCGTGTCGCTCAGATTGTCGTGTTATAATAAACTATAGTCCCCTATACAGGGGTAGAAGAGAGTAACCCTCTCAAATTCACTGTTAACAAATCTGCAGCACTTAGCAAACTGTTGCTGTTAACATGATATTATCTGGATATTCCAATCCATTATTCCAGTTAACAAATCTGTTGCCGTCTAAAAGCAGTTGCAGTTAACGGATAGCCTACCCTACAGAGGTAGTAGAGAGTAACCCTGTAAGTATTGACCATTGTTAACAAATATGCAACACTTAGCAAACTATTGCTGTTAACATGATATTATCTGTATATTCCAATCCATTATTCCAGATAACATATCTGTTGTAGTCTTAAAGCAGTTGCATGTAACGTATTACCTACCCTACAATGGTAGTAGAGAGTAACCCTCTAAATATTGACCATTGTTAACTAATCTGCAGCAGTTAGCAAACTATTGCTGTTAATATGATATTGTCTGGATATTCCAATCCATTATTCCAGTTAACAAATCTGTTGTCTTCAAAAAACAGTTACAGTTAACGGATAGCCTGTCCTACAGGGGCAGTAGAGAGTAATCCTCTAAAATCTTAATTGTGTTAGCAAATTAACACAGTTAACTTAATTTAGTTGGACTAATCAACATATTCCAGCTAAATTAGCGACTGTCAATTAACAGTCGCAGTTAGCCTGCCCTAGAGGCTAGGGTGGGAGAGAGTAACCCTCTAATTGCGTGACTCTACAACACGTACCAGATATAATCCCTTGTATATTAAAGTATGTACGTGGTTCGAGTTGAACCAGAATATGAGTCACGTCAAGTGTGCGAAAGTTGAGACTGACCGTGTTATATCAATATATATCACTAATGTATTAATTAGTATTTAGGCCTATTGCGTTCGAAACTATTTAGCTTGTTGTAGTCTATTCTGATTAAGCATTCACCATACCGTAGCCTTCTAGCAATAAGCTACGAAGTTGTTATATGCTATAGGTTTTGTCAATGGCTACGAGCAGTGGCGGTTCTTTACTTGAGGGCCCTGGGTTGGCATGATCACACAAAATGACGGTCTACCACTCTGTCGGAACCCGAGTTATGATTCAATTAATGCAATTATCTACAGCAAGGCAGATAGGCCTACCGTTCTGACAGCATTTCTGCAACGGCCGGTGCGGCCTTAGGACCACCCTATTTCTGCCACTCGAACCGCCACTAGCGACAAGCAGATGAACGTAGTAGTAGTCTTGGTATCCATGTACCGCATGCATGTGCATGTGCATGCATGTGCATGTGCATGTGCAACTGAGCGAAAGTTTTGCTGCCTGTGAGTCCCATGAATAATCTTTTCTAGCAGAGACCTCTATCCTAGGGGGAGTTGGAGAGGCTGTTATAAGTTTGAGCATGGGGGAGGTTTACACTAGATGAAATCAAGGGCCTGTGGGATATTTATCGCTGAATGAGAGTTGAAGAGATGTCATCTTGGGGAATGTTCCAACCATACGGGGAGGTGGGAAAGTGGCTTCTGTTTTCTAGTTCAGTACAACAGATGATGTACTAAAGATTACCAAACACGGAGCAAGATGTTTTCTTCACGTTGAACATCTATGCCCGGGGACTCCGGTAGAACTTCGCTGGTTGTTAAGTACTGGGTAACGGACGTCGCTACGGCGGCAGCCTACTACTTCGGGACCATCTGAAATTCTCACCATTTATTAATTAGTAACTTCTTAATGTAACATTTTTCTAGCATTTTTATCACTCTGCTGAGTTAATCTCAACACTAACAACCAAAAATATTCTTTTAACATTCATTTTTAATTTTCGGCCAGTTAAGTACTTTATGGAAACATTAGGGACAATATCAGCAAATGGAAATAAAGCGTGGGGGGCTCGGTATACTTTTAACTTGGACGACTATAACATGAGCAAAAGTTAGTAAAACATAAAGCAACATTTGAAGGTTTTGTTTAACACTTTCTAACTTTCAAGGCAACTAGCCCTGTGGGACTGAGACGAACAAAAAAGAACCGTATTTTGGTGTACTCATTTTATTGTAACATTTCAATTTAATCTCCAACCTGTCAGCTTCACAAGCTTAACTGTCGGGAGTCATGCATTTTAAATCTACA
>JAQFYQ010000179.1:0-20164 GCA_034694885.1 Buchholzia appendiculata | reverse complement strand
AGAAGGGCATCCGGCCATAAAGTGGGTGGGGAGAGTATGGGAGGTGGTGTATATGGTTTCTTTGTTTGGGAATCGTGAGAGGGTTAGAACTCGAATGTTTTGGGATGATTGGCTAGAAATAGATCTTGACTTTTATAATTTTAAATTGGGGAGGGGTGGATCACCTCCCAAGAAAAAAAAGTTGCTCAGTGATCAGAATGGGGTAGGGATTCAGTTCATATGCTTTGAAACTTTTTTAACACCCACAAAATGTCCGGCGTTCAACGGGATATCTCTACAATGTAGTGGCTGAGATTGAACTATTAATAAATATTAAAATCTGAAAAATATCGAACAGTACTGAAAAGTATTGAAAAGTATTGAAAAGTATTGAAATGTATTGAAAGGTACTGAAAGTACTGAAATTCACTGAAAAGTGCTGAAAAGTGTCAAACGTCATGATAACATTATACCGCCTATGGTAATGTGAATTTGTGACGTTCTACAGACAAATAAAGACAGATAATGTGAGTTGTGTGAGATTATGCAGAGCAAAAAGTGGCGTGAGTTGTGCGACGATGGGCGAAGAGAAACAAGGCCATCGATTTATTTCACGCAGATATTCCCGACGGCAAAATAAATTCGCCAATATTACGCTGTGACAGTAATCCGCAACATTGGAAATGACAGCGCGAGGTATCGACCGAATTAGAATACGCATAGTATATAGTATATAAAGTGCCAAATAAATGCTACTCGTGTGGTATACAAAATTTCGAAAAAATACTTTATACAAAATAAATATAAAGATGAAATGAATAAAGATTATTTTGTATAAATAATATTATATATTTATTTATTTATATATGAAAAGAACCGCGTAGAATAAATATGTAGAGAATAGCTGACTGTTAGTGACTTTCCGAAAGGCAGGACACCAGTGCAAAACGAGATCTAAAATAACTAAATATAAGTTATTACGTATAAGTATAATGTATACCTTAGTTCAAATTTATTGCATCGTCTTAATATGAACTTTATTTCACCATAAAGCAATGGTAGTACAAATCAACAGAAAAAACATAAAGAAAATAAGTTACAATGCTAAGCACATACAGTAAATATAGTAGTGACAAAGACAAATAAATGCAGTAGTAACAATTAGAAAGGTTATTTTGCAACGCCGAACAGTTATAGCAGCAAACGAGATTGGCAAGTAGCCCGCATTTTATTTACAAGTATATGTCTAGCGTCTGTTAGTTTGAATATATATATATATATATATTGTACATATGTTCTCATGTTATCTCTGTATATAATCATGATGTGAACATAGAGGCACCTTAGCCTGTTTTCATTATACACGTTACATTACATTGCATTACATTATTTATAGCCGATAGGCTCCGGTTGGCTATTATCGCACATCACCCGATTCCCGGTACCAGATTAACAACTAATTTGGCACATGTTACTAGCACTAGTCCCTAGTAGATCCTCTAGTAGTTATTTCCATTTAGCCAATTAGTAATACTTAGTTGATTAATTTACATTGTTTTGCAGGTCGATTGCATCGTTTTATTGGTGTGCAAAGTTGTGACGTGCTATTTGGAAGGATATATAAGACGTTTAGATTTATATATCCCGTAGACCTAGGAACAAACTAATAATGATCTGTGTGACGAACTGAGTTTCATACATGTGTGTCGTGTTGACGTTTATTAAAGTGAATATTACAGGCGACAAATCCAATTTGTTTCAATTGCATATATTGTAAGTGATGTCTTCAATTATGTGTAGCACATTTTGTAACACATAATGATGACAAAGAAAGGCCCGCTTCTCGGTAGTCTTGAAATTGCTCAATTCAGCTATTATGATCATTATAACCAAATTTTAGTACAAAAATAGGTTGGCGACAATTGATGAAGTATTGTTGTATATTGTGTATTTTTCTGTCAGCAGTTGGTTATAAGGAAATGGCAGAAGTTTTGATTGGTGAGCATTGCTCTGTATCATCTTGCAAGCAACTCGACTTCCTTCCGTGCATCTGTAATGGATGCAACCTGACATTCTGTAAGGATCACATGGGCTATGAAGCACACAACTGTGTTCGAAACGACTTGATCTCAGTTCGTGATGCTCAGGATGTACTAAAAGAATCGGGTGATGGAGAGTCCAAGTCTTATGCATGTTCATTTCCAAGCTGTGCAGGTCGTGAATTAGTTGAAATTCAGTGTAATGCGTGCCAGGAAGTTTTCTGCCTGAAGCATCGGCATCAGGTTAGTTATCATTATTTATTTGAAATAGCAAACTTTAAAATGTGTAAATCAATTTATTGACAGTTAAATTATAGTGTAAAATGAAAAAATTAGCTGGAAGGTTTCAATGGTTCTGTTTAAACTGATGTAGAAGCTTACTAAGTACTTTGTAACGTATATTATTATTGAACTTTAAACTTCAGAAAGTATTTGTAAAGTGAATGTTAAAAAGTTGATGGAGTTGGTTAACATCAGCATAATAATACGGAGCTGTTGAAATAAATGTTAATTTTTAGAATAGATGAAGGATGAATGTATTGCAATAAAATTAGAACATAAAGGTGCTGTATGAAGATTGTATTTATTGTATCAGGCCGATCATCTGTGTAAAAATATTGAGGTGCAGCCGCAACGCATGCAGCAAACAGCCCAACATGTTCAGGAGATACTCGCGAAGGCTGAGGAAAGTAAGAAAGAGAAGCCTGAAAAAACATACTCCAGTGAAAGGTAAGCTTTTCTATTGCCAATGTTTTAACTGAGCTGGAACGCCGTTCTGGGAGCCATGACAAATATTAAGAGGGTTACTGTGCATTTCGGTCAAAATATGTAGGCCCTACAATTTGTAGGGGCTTGGGCCCAGAAATTATATGGAATAGGGACCCAAGATATTTGTGTGGTCTATCCAAAATAGTCTACTTTACCGTACAGAGAACGATTATTGCCTATTGCCAAAGATAACACAGTGAGCAAGATGTTAACATTATTAACATTATGTTGTATTAGAAAGAATGCCCCTTGATGCATGCTATGCTGTGCACTTAACTATAGCTGTATGAGAAAGAGTGTGCCTTGATTCATTAGCAATTTAGCACTGTGTATTACACTTTTGACTATAGCGTTATATTAGTTTGTTTGGTTGTTGTGTTTGAAGGTATTTCTGAATGCATTTTGTGTGTATTGTTTTGAGATTTAGTTTGATCGATTGTGTTATGATTGGTGTAGTGTTGTTTGGGATGTCGATGGTGTACTGGTCCAAATTATTGAAGATGGTTCTTTTCATCTTTCTTGAGCATTGTGAGTTTATGGTTAGTTCATGGAGTGGGTGTGTGTGATGTTGTGCATTTGTCTGAGTTAAGAGGCGTGTAGTTTGTGATATTTTGCAAGAGGAAGGATGCCTGTTTCTGTATGGAGTTGTTGGATGTTGGTGTCGGAAGTGCATCTGGTGATGATTCTGAGGGCCGTGTATTAGCTTTGAAGTATTTGCTTGTTAGTTTCTGATGCTAAAGGAGACCAAATTGTGCTGGTATATTCTAGGACAGGTCAGACTATTGCTTTGTATGTGATGAGAAGAGTTTCATTTTGTTTTTCCCAGGCTGTGGAAGTGAGAGCTTTGATTGTATGGATGGCTTTGTTCACTTTTTCTTTGGTGTTTTTGATGTGGTCATTGAAGTTATGTTTTTGGGTCGAGTGTGTTTGCATTAAATTATATTATAGGATCAGTGTTTGACAATTGACATGATTGATTTATCAGGTTGTTTGATATATTTGTGCATGTGTTTTTATTTGGTGATGAGATGATTCCTGAAAGTCGTGAACTTAATGATTAATTCACTTGTGATGATCATCATAAAGATTGTGAATTGACTGGTTAGTATCGTGTGCACCAAGCCTGCTGGAGAAGATTCTCATTTTAGGATATGTCTTGTGGTGTCTTGTGGTGATTACAATTGTCAAGTAGTCTGCTACTTAAAGCGTAAGTGGGTTGTATAGATATAATATAGAGCCTTATAAACAATTTGAATGCATTCGAGCTGTCTGAAAATTTTAATCATTTCTAATATGATTTGTGATGAAGTGTTGGGCAAATATAGAAATGTCCTCAACACCGTTGCTCTGTGTGTGAACAGATCTCGTGCCCTGGCCGCTCGTGTGGCAGTTATGAAGCTTAAGCAGACGGCAACTGGGGACAGAAATATTCCAGACGCTGATAGAGTCTACTTTGAAGTTACGCTTCCCTCAACAACCATTGATGGTTCAAGTGTCAAGTGCAGCAAGGTCGCGATGTTTGTGAATAAGACTTGGTCTGTGGGACGGGCCGTCGACAGCATTGCATCTGCAAAGGGCTTGACTAATAACAACAATGTTGCCACAGCTAAGAAACTCTGCTTGGTCGAGTCTACTTCTGGAGCCGTGTATCCGACTAGTAGATCAATTGAAAGTTTGTTGTTTGATGTCACTCAGGAAAAGAAGGTTGTCGATACTGCCGACGCAGACACGCCTTACTTACACAATGGCTGTGGTGTTGTGTTGAAGTACATAGAACGTGATAAACTTTAACTGCTATAATTAATCTAACATAATCTGATGGTGCTTGTACAACTGTTATTTCGGATCTGTCTTTTCTTTGAAGTCTTCAAACTTTGTATACATCAACGTTTGTCAGTGATATGATGTCTGGTTTTTCAATGGACCCACCATGTACCTTAGTGTGTGAGATTCCTGGCATCAGAAAGGGCATCCTACTGAAAACTTTACATGATCATTAAAAATCCCAAAATGTCATATGTCCCAATTACAAAGAGAAACATTTTGGTAACGTCAAACTAAGGCCCTAGGGCCTAGTGATATTTTTGGACAATTTTGGTGTGGACGATTTGTTCATATCTTAAATGAATACAATTTTATTTTTAACACCATAATAGTATACATAATTATCCAAGTTGTATTACCATGATTAGATCCATCAGCTTGATAGGCCTACATATATTTAGAATTCAATGCACAATAAACTAAGTAATTTCGTGTGTCATAGTATTCCAGAAATTGTCAAAACGAGCATCGTTTAAATGCCACTATCTCGGTTTATCCAGTACCTGTTGTGTTTATAATTAATATTACCAAATGCCATACTAGGTCACGAGTTTTAATACATTTTGTAATCTGTCAAAGGCAGTGAGGCACCCCCATATGTTTGGTAATTTTTTTTACTTGTTACGAAGGCAGTGTTAAACCACATGTACTCACCTCGTTGTCTACAGAATTTGGTGATGTTTTGTAAGCCACCACCGTAACATTTTTCTTTATATCACTCAACAAGGTGGTTATAAATATTACAATATTTATTTCAGAATATTTCAATTATTTTCAGAGTAATTATAATGGATCAATGATAGATATTAGTAGCGAACACTTTTCCGATATCTACACATAATGCAGACAAATTTAGGACCTTTCATATGTAATTCACTAGGTTAGCCTACACTCAATACTGATAAACATCAGAAGTTCCTAAAGCAGTATGACTAAGCTGTCGATGAGGTAAGTTGGACTGAAAACCGTTTTCATCTGTAATGTCCGGAGCACCACACATATCCTTGCCGAAACTGTACAATGCAGATATAAAGCTATAGGCATTCTTCGCCCTGTGCATTCCCTTGTCAATTGACTGTAGAGCTGGCAAAATGCCAGGTTCACAACTGTATAGGTCTATAAGTTCACCTAAATTGTGAAGTACTTTTGTCTTTACGCTGAAGACGGACGCTGATGACCTGTCAACGTTTTCACGTATACCTTGACAGTCCCGATCTTGTAAGGTCGGCAATTCTTGATGCACATTTGATGATTCAGATTCGATCTTATTCGCCCTACGGGTTGACTTGCGCGTCGCTAGTCTACGTGCCACGGTCTTGCCAGATGGTTGATATACGTCTTCAGCGTTTGCTTGTGGAGGATCAGGGCTTTCATCTCGTATCGACTCGTCACTGAAGTCAAAATTACATAGATAGTCATATACACTATTGAAAGATTAATTCAACAGGTTCTTTGCACATGGCAATATTATATCAAAATCTTTATCAAAACCCTAATATCACAGTTGCAGATTTAAAATTATGGATAAAATACTAAAGTATGCCTATTTGTAACATGACAGAATTGTTTTATCAGTAATCATCCTTATTGTACATCAAGTAAGTCAGCATGCGTACGACTTTACCAAAAGGAATTAGAACAAGCGCGCTCAAAATTGATCAACAACCATTATTGGAAAGCTCATTCCAACATTATTTGAATATAAAGTTCAGCCAATCATTTACAGTTGGAAGTCATTACTGTGATTAACTTTCTTGTTGCTCATCTTGTTAAGCATGCTGACGAGTACAGCAAGTATTGTAATGTTCAATATTACAGGACATTTAACAATTTCTTATTGCAAGTACTACTTCTAGCTCAACTATGATACAAACAACCAGATTCACACTGAAGCTAATGAATCTCTAGTCTACGGGTGCGGAAAACTCCAAACCTGGAACATGGCAAAACCATGACCTGCTAAACCTAGACCAACCATCTGTGAATGGTCTCATTAGTCATCAAAGCATAATTTTTCAACCTTTTCATGTCGGCAATGTCATTAAACTGAATGGAGACCAAGAATATATTACTTAACAAAATCAGATAGTACAATATTATTCTAGGACAAGTAGTTTCTTTGCACTGAAATTACGGAATGTTTGACAAAAAATATACCTTTCAACATCTTCTACTTTCGTAAGTAGAGATGTTGGAAGAAGGTTAAGATCTTCGATAGAATGAATGTCGTGCGTATGACCTCCATCGACCATCATCAGGCATGGATATTCTTTCACTAAAGGATCGCGATGCTTAGTGTCCTTGCTGATGTGTTTAATCCTGATGTCTAAACGGAAGTTGCACCTACACAATACATTGACTATTAGATAAAAACATAAGGAATTATTTGTGTGCCTTAGTAAATGTGATAATTAAAAGCCTACATGTTTAATCAGATTACAAAAATAGTTAAGTCTAAAAATATTATGCCAGAACTACATATCATTATTTAATAGTTAATTGCTAAGGGGTCATTCAAATATGACGTCACGCAGGAGGGGGAGTCGTCGAAGTGTGACAATTTGTGACAAGGGGGAGGGGGGTTTAGCCCGACGTGACGTCATGCAAAAAAAAATTGCGTAGCAAAGAAAAGTAGTTTGCGTAGCAAAAATATTTTTTCAGAAATTTTGGATCTTTTTGGAAATTTTGTTGTTTTTTATCGATAGTTCCCCCCCCCCTCGTCAGAAATTTTTCACTCAGAGGGGGGTTGTGATTTGTGACGTCATTATTTAGGGGGGTCGCGAGGTGTGACAGATTGTGACTTTTTCAATTAAATATTTTATGAATTTAAAGATAATTAGCTTCTTACTCAATTTAGGAGTTGAGAGCAATATAAGTACTTGAAATACAATTATAATAAATACACTTAAATAACTAAAAATATTGGTTCAAATATTACCAGTACACATTAAAACACTCAAATGATACACTAGTTTATCCTTTGATGGTGTCACTATTTTGTGCGCCGACTATTTGACGGCTCCACTCAGTGCGCCGACAATAAGGAATTAATAATAATAATAATAATCCAACATTATGTTTAACCAGCGCCAATAGTTCAACAGTTCCTTACAAGTATGGACATGCGATTACAGAGGCTCTAATTATTGATTATGGCTAGGTTAGGGTTTGTAACATCAAACAAACGGCAATGCTCTGTCACAAAGAACCAGTAGCCGACAAATTTTGAATAACAATAGAACGAATGTTAATTTCGGTGAATTCAAATTCACCAGTCCCAAGGAAGGGTTAGATCTCGATTCAATGTAAGATTTGATTGAACTCTGCTTTGAACAGGGTTACTATTAGGGGTTGAGTTAAGGTACGCTCATGTTCGGTGCATAGGCTAGTCTGCGCACTGTCCGAGCACAGCGCACAAAATACACCCATTAATTGATACTTCAATTGATAACAATAACGATAGACACTATACATAATAACCAGCTGACTAACCCAATTTTCTTGCGTGGATGTCGGGCGACAGAATTCTGAGCGCAGCGGTGACACCTGTACACGGCTCTGAACCGCAGCATTTTCGCCTTGTTGCCTATGGCAACAACAAGATGTATTTTTGCGGTCTCCTCGACGCTTTTGATGAATTCACGTAACTCGGATTCGGTAAAGATATCGCATCGGAAGTAAAGTCTTTCGGTTGTATCACGTCGTGAGAAGACCTTTACGAAAAAATCCAAATCTTCGATTAGCTTGCACAGATTGTACAGCTTGACGTTGTACGTCGCCCTCGAGATGCAGCGTGAAGACGACATCCATTGGCCGATTCTTCGGTTGTCCATAAATCAATTATAAATAAATCGTTCTCCTCCAGTTTAGTGCACTAATAGGGGAAAAATCAACAGGTAGGGTTAAAAAATCATGAAAACAAATAGTTTAAATTTTGGAATTTAAGGATGGTAAAAATGTTCTCTAGGTCCTACACTAGCCCCAACCAAAACCCGACATAACCCTAATCCCAAACCTTACCCTAGCAGTTTCCCATATAGTGTACTAAAGTAGAGGAGAACCAATAAATCTAATATATCACGGGCGTAACCACAGGGGTAAAAATGTGACACCCCTTGGCCGTCAGCAGTTGTCCCAAGTTAGATCATCATTCAACGACGTGTTTAATTGAATTGAGTTGAATTGAATTCAACGAGTTGAATGACGGCTCTTCCTCCGCTTGTAAATTTTGCACTTCCCCGCACGAAGTTCAAGATACTCCAGTATTTTTACGAGTCTGATAAACACGTGACTGCCTATTTAATTAAATTTAATACCCTTCTCAAAATCAGTAGAAATGAGCAAATAACAGAGGTCTTAAAATTAAATGCTTGTAAATAACAACAACAGAGGTCTTTTCGGTGCTATCTAAAGAACGACCTAGCTCATTATACAATAGTAGGTGTGGATTTATTTGTTTTTGTTCAAAGGTGAATTATCATTCAATATTTTAATAATGATGTAATTATTTAATAATAATGATTATTTTTCATTTTTAATATTATTATAATTTTAACTATTTGATTATATAATATCATTTATACATTGCTAATGTCATGCTCATTTATTAGCTACATTTATCATAGCAATTGAGATCAATGATATCCAACGGTCTTGAAATGTATATTTCTGAAGCCGGTGATAGCTTTAACTTTAAAATTATACAAACGGCGCATAATTTCAATATTTTAGATGGGATTAGTAGTATTTACTGTAAACTTAAGCATATAACGTGCCAATTGCAATTGCAACACGTAATCATTAGGACTAAAACCATGAAACATTTTTTGAGCGTGGGGCAGGCTAGAGCTTGTTTATATCTACCAGACCAGGCATTTAAAGATGGCGCCTGGAAAAAAGAAAAAGAGTGGAAAAGAAAAAACCGAAAAGAAAACGAAATCAAAACCTAAGAATAATCCAGTTAACTTGGTAAGTTGTCTATTAATTCATCCAAAATATGTTGTACCATATTTTACAAATATTACTAGGCAATCTATTAGGTTTTGTAAGCAATTTGTTGTCGTTGCTACGGAAGCTTTCGCCTTGACAACGTGCCCTGACATGTTTTGATGTAATGCAAATTATTGTTCAATTGATTAAATTAATTATATACGAGTTATTAAGCAATGTGTACTTGATATTATACGGATTTATATCCAAACGGTCCATGCATTGATGCATATTTTCATAGCACCAATTTTAAAGACCTCATTTACAGTCAAAATAGGCTTAATTCGCCCAATTGAATGCTTTTTAAACTCATTTTTTATATTACGTAAGCAAATAACAATTATTGCATAATTGCTGGAAATGCAAGATTTGGCCAGACCCCAACTCAGACCACATTTTGAACCTTAAGTATACACCTTTCTTTGAATCATTAAAGCCCTATTTTGAAGTCTATCCTGACTTATTAGTTCATGTTGACTTTATTACTACGAAGCAACAGTATTTAATTACAATAGCATTGACTGGTTTTAAAGTTAATATCATAATTCTGAAAAATTTGTCAAATGGCCAATTTTTGAGTTCATTATGAAGAATCCAAGATAATAGACAGGGAGGTAGGGCACAACACCCTAATTGTTGGAATCAGGGGCCCTATTTTGGCGTCTGGTTTTACATGGGTTTCTGCACTTATGCTAATGATTTTGTAAAATTGAAGACAAATTTCTTATGCCTTTACACGGACAATGCTCAATGGTGTTATGTAGTGTTTGTTGTTATAATCTTACATATTACGATACCCTACTTGACGTTTGCCAAGTTGTCACCGTTTATAAAGTTGATTAGTAGTATTGTCTATTTTCTGTCTGTCAATTTCAGGTTAACAATTTCAATCGCTATTTTTTTAAAAATTGGATGCTGATTGTTTTAATTGCTTATTATGTTAAATGCATATCTTTTGGTGTTGACGAATGATTGAATATTCAGGCAATGATAGGATCTGCTACTCTTCCTGCACCTGCCCTGGCAGTGGTGCCCAGACTGACACCGTTAATGACTGACCCAAGCATGGCAAGCAGTCTGTCTAGATCACGACTCTATCATTCCATGCCTTCCATGCTGGGGACAGATGGACTGTCTGATGATACGGATTCAAGTTTGATGGATTACAGGAAGGCTAGAGGAACTACACCTTTGGTGTTAGTTGAAATTAGAGTGGGATATGTGTATCTGTTCGTGTGCATGTGCTGTGCTGTCTTTCTTAGAATCTTGCATGGTAGTCTTTCCTATGCTTCCTAATGCATGCTCAATATTAGACAAAGTACTTGCAACGGTTTTATGTTTGGAATTTTCACGATTGTGACCAACTGTATGCTAGTAATGCATTGTAGACCTAGATGTTTTTATAACAAAAATACCAGTATTTCTCAAATCTACATGTTTGCATTCCTAATAGCCTGTACATGTCTGTATGCATGAATGTGAATTTAGTTATTTCTTATTGAATAAGTGCTGTGTTATTTGCGAGAGAAGAGAGGCGTTTTCGAGAGAGGGAACAAATGAAGAATAATTGAAATGGTCTTGTACAACTTTCGAAGGCGAGATGAGGTGTTTAAATACATGATGCTGGAGGAAGGGAGGGTATGAGAATGACTTGGAGGGCATCGCGAGGGATAGGAATGATTGCCAATTTTAAGGGCGCTTGTTATGTGAAGAACAACGAATAAGCTGGTGATAGGGTTGCATAGAGAGTTTAGGTGCCTTGGTCCTGCCTGAAGGTACAGAACTAATAATGATAATGGTGATTAAATTTCAAAATTATACACTTAAATTATGCAATATGTTATATATTTTTTATGTAATTAATGCATAAAAAAGGTTAATTATTTATTCAAAGATTGGTATTGTGGTAGTGATGTAGGCCTATTAGACCTTTGCTCTTCGGGAACTATATCTATGCATAAAATAGGCCTACCATATGCTGTTCATGAATATTTTATTTATGATATTACCCAAGTAGTAATGATCAGTTTGATATATCTTGCAAGTCACATCGTGACACAGTGGTTGCTAAAAAGTACTTTGTTGTTCAGTAATGCATGATGCGTCGGCATCATGTGTCGTTCCGTGTGCTCATATCTTTATATTTGTTTTATATTTACGTGTTTGCATGGAGATAAATATTAAATGATTTCTCTTGTGTAATATATTTCAATGTACACTGTGTAAGTCTGTCTGAAAGTTGGTTATTTTCTTTTGAAGTTTTGTTATGTATTTTGCACTCTTTATTGTGCTCTTGAAGTTTGCTTCTTGCACATTGAATGCAAAAATCTTTTTTTACTTCTGTTTTTAAATTCTGTTTTGCATTGCTGTGTCTGAAATCATCGTCCAGATGAACACTGTCCGCTGTATAGTGAGTTAGGCCTCTTTACCACAATGTTGGTAATAAAAATTGTTGTTTTCGTTATAATTTTTTTGTACTTTAAAGCATTTATTTCTTGAAATTCATTGTGGTTGTTTAACACATATCTTGATGTTCTTGATCAGACATAGTGAGACACATCAGCTTTACAATATAGTGAACTCTTACTTGTTCTGACATAGAACTTTTGCAACAGAGGAAGTTGCCGGTATGAAAATAAATACTCTTTGCATGACTGTAGTAGATTTGTACATCGCAACTGTGAGTAATGTTATCATGCTTCCTTCCAGACTTATTCCCGCATCGGTCCATCACTCCTGCCTCCCACTGCGCTGGTAGCCGTGCCACGGCTTCCTCTCACAACCTACGAACCCATCGTCCTTCGTCCCCTCACAGCGTTCGGATCGTTCAGCAAGTTTGGTAGCGGTGGGTTACCTTGTCTAGACCGAGGGGACGAAGAATTTGAGGATGGAAACTATGATAATATCAATGTCCAGGCAAGTGACGGCAGGTCTGGAGACAGGAGCGGAGAGTTGACTGCACAACATGCATACGTGGCGAATAATTGCGAACAAGAAAGTAGTAGTGATGATGATGATGATGATAGTGATGATGACGACGATGGTGATGCTACAAGATGCAAGTACCAACACGTTGATGGAGTGTATGTATTATAATTTTTTGCTTATTGTTTATTTTTGGAAACTATTGCTGAATATCATCGTCAATGATAATCACCCCTCTCTGTTTAATTCAAAGTATGCTATCAGCTGAGCTTATGCTACTGGCGAGTCGAGTTAAAACCATATTAGAATATTCTTATTGGTAGTATCGATTTGTTAAGGTTGCTCAAATAAGAAGTTCTATAGTAGAATAATGTGTTATACATTTTCCTTTACTTATTGCAGTGACACAAAATTTTAACAAACATATTATATCTGAATTAGGATTCTCTTTAGAAAATACGAATGATACTCTTGAGATGGTTTGTGCATAATTATGAAAGTAAAACATTTTCCTGAGCAAATATGATGGAAGTAGGCCTACTATGATTCCAATAATAAAGTTGTTTGTTTTAAATTTAAATAACAATCTGTTCTTAAACAAGGGATTAAATATATTATTAATTTAATTTCATTGTTTCATTGAAAATTTATGTATTTGAAATAAAGTTTCACTAAAATCTAAAGGAAATTACATTACGGTGCCAGAGTTCATCTTATATGCTGTTGTAAAACTTTATTTGAGAAAATACTTTGCATATAGTTTATGCATTTGTGTTTCTTTCATTGACATAGCATGGTTTGTTGTGTGTTAGATTGCATGCTTTAGATTCACATTTCTTTCATTTCTTTCACTAACGCTTATAGTATATGTGTAGTCTGCATTGATTTGTGCCACTTAGGTGATTCATTGCTAGTAATCAGAAACACTGCTAATATATATATAATTGGTGACAATGGTTACTTTAGTGGGCTTTGTTTGACGTTTGTATTTCTCATTTACTGGCCTATTTGTCGTAACTGGTGTTTATTGTAAATACCATTTCAAACTGTGCAGTGAAGCATTTACAGGCAGTTGTTGCCATAATTGAAATGACCAATCTTTGTGATTCATAAACAGTGGAGTTATTCATCTATGCCATGGTAAAGGTCTTGTACATTGTTTCACATATTTCTTATAGTTGAGACTTGATTACATTAACGTTTGTGATCGTGTTTTAATTCATTTATAATTGGGATGTAGTGTCAGAAAAGATAAATTTAATTTTATCATGAATTAAAGATTTTCTGCCAGATTACAAATATATTTATTATAAATAAAACTAACAATGATTTAATGTAAAGTTATATGCAACAGTATTGCGTTGCTTTTGATATATTCACTGCTCATTTAATGTTGCATGAAACATTATGTGCAAGCTTTCTGTCAAGTTTTTACTCCTTTATTTGTTGTATGTAGTCATTCAGGATCCTTCACTTTTGATGGTGAGCTTGAAGGAGGGGTGGAAGATGAGGTTGACAGCTGGGGAGGGAGACAGTCAGGTCAAAGTTCACGAGGGCTAAGACAGTCAGGTCAAAGTTCACGAGGGGGAAGACAGTCTGCAATTCTTGGACCTCCGACACAGTTCAGAGACTCACGAGAAGGTTGGCACTTTCTCTCATTATCAACGTATTTTCTTTTTCTATACCTGATGACGGTTAATTTCTCAACGCTAACAACCGAGGCCTGCAGCTGTGACCTATGACCTTAGGTCAAGCCTTAGGCTTCTATGGTATGTGAACTGGAACAAGAGGTCACACTTCTAGACTTCCAGGATCTCATCTTGGAACCATTTGTCAAACTTTAACTTTTGCTATCTTTTACATGGTTTATGTAGATCTAGTCGACGCTACAGACGACAGCGATGATGATGTGGTTGTGTCGAAGAGAAGCTACTTGGCTTCAACTCCACTTGGCGGCTCCGGCTCTCTTCGCAAATCGGAAAGATCTTTGGCGAGTCATGAAGGTTCGTCAAGACATGAAAGTTTGAGATCTGCTGGATCACTGAGAGCATCCACGGGGGTGTCCCAGAGAAGTTCCGGCAGAGGAGAAGAGCTGCGTCAGTCCAGTGGAACCTCATTTCTCAATCCGGTCTCCAGTTTGCTTTCTACTGTGTTTCACTGTACTATATTCTCCATGTACTTATGGTATATTAAAATGCTGCATATACAGTAATATAATTATATCGTTATTTATCTATATTTTAGTTAATTCTACTGTATTATAATAATAAATTATTATGAGGATTATGGAGTGACCGTATAGATCAGTTTCGTCTTACAGTGCAAAGGTTGAGAGTTTGACTCCCCACTGCAGCTGAATGTGTTTGGTATCAAATCTGCGCAAATTGTTGACACATCATTTCTTGTGTGGTAACTTAAGGCTCTTTGGCTGCCCACCCGTTCTCATTTAGCGTTGTGTGTTGGTGGTACAAGTAAAGCTCATGGTACACAAAAATAAGTAACCATAGTCAAGGCCTGCCTTTGGGCTGAGCATTATTACCGATGGTGCTCACACCACTACATTATTATAATGTAGTGGTGTGAGCACCGTTCACACCACTACATTATCATTATCGTCATTATAAGGATACATTTATTGTGCAGTGCGTGGTAGCACACTGCACAGTTTCACTAATAATTGCTAATCCACCTGATCGTTGATAGTTTGTGAAAGTCTGAAAGATGATGAAAGGGTCGAAGCATGCAGGTGATTAGTTCCATTTTTTGACAGCTTCAGAGCAATTTTAAAATAATATTCAAGATAGAATGACTTTGATAAATGGAAGACAAATGGATATGACAAAGTTGGAGACTTAAAGTATGAGGAAGCATAGGATTGTGTTCTGCATATTCCACCTGTGTTTCACACATTTGAACTTGTATTGTCATCAAGAGACGACGGTTTATTTATGCATCAAGCCGTCTGTGTGTGTGTGTGCATGAGCAATTAGTGTTCCAACAGAACACATTTATTCGTTCAGGCTAATGTACTGTTTGTTTGATAATTACTTGTATGTAATGTTTGCAGAGTGATTCAAAGACTTACACAGTGAATAAGTTGGATGCAGAAGGGAACCTGTCTTACAATGCTGGTCTGTATGTTCAGCACATGCTATCTATTGTAGCTGTACTTTTGTTTGAAGAAATACTTGATTGATTGCCTGCAGTTGCGCTTGCATGGGTTGGATGGTTCAACAGTGAAGCAGTTGGGTATATTTAATTGATGCATATCTCACATGCAATAGTAATTAGTGGTCTGCTTAGCAATTACTTAGATAAGTGTATGATGACTTGGTAGGACTAAATGTAAAATAAAATGTGATCATTGAATCATTCATCATTCAAAGTCGGCTGATATTCTTTGACTAAATTAAGTAGTTGAAAGCTAAATAAAGCTGAGCATTTGGTAAAATTAATGTTGTTGCAGAATAAGCTTTATTTGTGATCAGAATTGGATGTAATTCTTCTATGAAAATTTGTGAACAGTTGAAAAAATATCAAGCTACTTTTGTGCCACTACATTGATACACATGATTTAAAGATAAATTGATGGTACAACTGTGATATAATTAGATTTAATACTGAATACTGTATAAATACTGAATACTGTAATAGCTGAATACTGAAACTTTGTACTTAGGCGGAAGTCGTAACAGCAGTCTCGGACGATCAAGTACGAACTACGATGAGATGAATCGGTCGCTGAAGAAGAAGCAGAAGAAAATAGAGCGTGAGCTTGGAGAATCTACCAATCAGCTTCGTCTGAGTCGGGAGAAGCTGCTTCTGGCCTCCCAGCAGCCAAGCGTGAGGTCCTCACAGGAATTCAGCGGCTTGCTCACTGCTTCTCAGAGTTTGTATTTTGTATTCTTAGTTTGTATTGAGTGTTTGTACAATGAGTCATAAATAAAGCAGTGCTGTTATCAAATGTCAAGTTTTATATGAACCTTTTGTTTGTTTATGGAGCTTTACTTCTTGATTTGTGATTATTGTGCAAGGAAGATTTATTTCATAGAGATTATCAAAATTAATGTTGAAAGAACACTTCTAATTTTGTATGCTTGTATATTTAATCATTGTGATTGTATTTTTCACTGATAGTGTATACTGTGGATACCTAATGGACTCATTTATGATACAAGTATTGTAGTATATATAGCGTTGATGGAATCCTGCTGTATCGGTTATTTTTGTGTTTGGTGCTATTTTTGAGCGTCAGTGTTGCATGAGACATATATGGTCTTGTTCATACATCTATTCATGTTGAGATGTCTGTCAATGAGATAAATAAGTGTGTTGACATATTCAACACGATCAATAAGGTCAATTTATCACTAGCTAGACCTACATGTCATCAAATTCAACTCATCTCTAGCTAGAGATGAGCTGAATGTGCTGACATGTAGATCTAACTGGTAACGAGTTGACCCATATTGATGCCTAGGCCTAACTAGTGATGATTTGACCAAGTTGATCGTGTTGAATAGGTCTAACTGATCAAACTCTAAGAGGTCGAGACGAGTTGATCGACTGTCTACGGGAGCAAGTGAGCGGCCTACTGGAACAGAATGAGCAACAACAGATGAGACTTGAATCCGCTCGTGATGATAGTAAGTCTTCCTTTGATCTAATTCATCAGATTGATGGTGCTTTGGGGGACATTCTGAAGGTTCTTAGGGGGAGACACCTCAGAAGTCCTGAAGGTGCGTGAAGGGGGGATGGCACATCCCAGAAGTCTAAGGACTTTGGTTCAAGGTCATGGACTTGGGTCCGAGGACAGAGACATAAAATCCTATCCTCGAGGCAAAGAACAGTCCTCGAGGACAGCAAGACTGCATTTCAGAACTGTAACTTTATAACATCAAGTCTGAAACAATACTGGGGAATGCCTATTCATATTTTCTGTTTTGACTGGAATTCAGTTGATTATTTAGCTCGCAAGTGATGGAAAGATTTATTCTCTGCAGTTATATTGTAAATAATGTTTATAACTGTTCTGTTGACCAGATCTGGATCCGAGCGGCGTGGCAGTGCATCGCAAGGAGGAGGTTGACAGTCTCAAATCTCTCGTCATCAGGCTCAACACGGAGCTCGATAAATATCAGAGAAAGTTCCGTAAACTTTCCGCTGAGGAGGTATCAGTTATATACTTGTTAGGGATCTTTGAGTGCGCTGCATTGCACAGTATTGTTGGTATAATATGCTTAAGTGTGGCTGTATTAGGTGAGCCAATCTAAAGCTTCAATGTCTGCCTTGTACACAATGTACAGTGCCTGTGACCACCAGTCGAGCCTCGAACACAGTGCAGAGAAATACATTTGATACTTTGAATGAAGTTTTTTAAGTTGTTGTTGTTCTGATTGAAATATTATATTATGATTTGCTGGTTTTATTCTATGCTAATGATTTATCATGAATGGTAATCCATGCTTGGAAGATTACGAATAGGTAGTCCCTGAGATATCTCAGGAAGCTTCAGAATCGGTTGGGTGGATGACTAGCCACATCTATATATAAAATGTTAGCAATCTTCTAAGCTGATTTATTAATTGTATCTCTCAAGGTAGAACCGGTGTTACATACAAGTGTTTATTAATGTTCACAATGCTTAAAATATACATGTATACTAAAATATATACTATGATTACTATGACGCTGTTGTAGTTGGAAGATGAGCCTGGTCTTCCGAGCAGGGGACCAAAGCCGTCCTGGTTGGTACGTATCAAATAAATGACTGATTAAAAATGATCCAATCAAATTAATTAATAAAACAATTATTGAAGCCTGTAAATCTGCTTGTAGATAAAAAGTAAGAGGCCTTATTTGTGTATGTGACTTCACCGCTTTCGGCCTTAGTAACAACCGTCTCAGGAAGGCAATGTTATGACATTTGTGCTTGAATAATTTATGCTTGTCATTAAATTACATTTTCTTTGACGTATTATATTTTTATTATATTTTTATTATTTTTATGTTATTATTTCTATGACTTATTATGATTTTATAATTTTGTAGACTTTCTTTTACATGTTATAAATTAACTTTAGTTTTTTCATGCATTGCTTTATTTCCTCGTAAGTTTCGTCATTTACTAGTAATAAAATATATATGATAAGGTTGTGCATAATATTTATTATTTGTTCAGGTCAACACAAAATGTTTGGCGCCGTTGCTCATTGCCTATGACGATCAGCTGAAGGAAAAGAACGCTGTTATTAATGAATATGAGGTAAATATTCACTCAGTATATAATTATTGAATTCCTTAAGGCAAATATTGTTTTGTCATAATACTATTATTTTCTTAATATTTATAAAATGTAATACCCTTATGTTAGTAGAATAATTAATCCAATGAGTTTTTGTCAGAGTTTGCTAACTTGCTAAGGCTGTTAACTTTTACTCATCACCGTTGAAGTATTAGCTATATGAGATTACTGATTTTCTGTGTGTGAAACTAATTGATGCATTTTTAATTGTATTTTTGTTGTTGCTTTGCATTTGACCCTTATATTTGAGTGATGGAAGAAAATTACATGCAACTTCTGCTATTTGCTCACTCAACAATGTTTAGTGTTAGAATGAACAAATGTGAGAACTGTTGTTGTTCTTGATTGATTTTATTATATTTGTATCCAAATATGGTTGTCTCATAACTGAATAATAACTGGATTAATTTATCAAATCAGTAATTAATTTTGATTAATTAAACTAAGTTAAATTATCATCATTGGCGTCGTTGCCATTGTAAATCTTGTGGTGGATGTGCTCAGGTCGAGATGGACAGATTTCGCGAACGATGCGAAGAGATTATTCGCGAGAACGATCGCTTGCACATTAGACTCGAACAGAGTGATGTGTCTGGACCAATCAGTCTGACTGAATGGTTGGTTCCTTGTCACTTTGTCTGTCTGTGTCTGTCTGTCTTACTGGATGGTTGGTTCCTTGTCACTTTGTCTGTCTGTGTCTGTCTGTCTCACTGAATGGTTGGTTGCTTGTCACTTTGTCTGTCTGTGTCTGTCTATCTCACTTAATGGTTGGTTGCTTGTCACTTTGTCTGTCTGTGTCTGTCTGTCTTGCTGAATGGTTGGTTGATGGTTTGTCTGTGTCTGTAAGTCTCACTGAATGGTTGGTTACTTGTCTGTCTGTGTCTGTCAGTCTTACTGAATGATTGGTTACTTGTCTGTCTGTGTCTGTCTGTCTTACTGAATGATTGGTTCCTTTGTCTGTCTGTGTCTGTCAGTCTTGCTGCAAATTTTGTTATTTGTCACTTTGCATGTGAGTTATTTTTCCTTTGATGCACTGTTATAAAAGTCTAAGGATGGATCGTATATGAAAAGAAACGTGCTAAAGTAGCATGACGAAATTCAATGTGAAGAACTGTTTTCTTTTTTTCAACATTGTGGATGGACCAGTAGTTGTGGATGTTGTGAAGAGGAATAGATGATGAAGATATTAATAATAATTGATTATTGTGACAATTTTGATGCCAGCGACAATAATATTGATAAGGTATAGACCACTTTGCGATGCGTGCTCTAGTCGATCATGTATCTATGTTTAAATGACTCGTGGGTGTCAGAAAGCCTGATAAATAGCTATGAA
>JAQFYQ010000178.1:0-20168 GCA_034694885.1 Buchholzia appendiculata | reverse complement strand
CCTCTGTTATCAGCTATTGTGTTTTCATTCTAGCTTGAATTATGGCGCCGTTTAAATAAGTGATGCATATTATTATTTTTATTATTATCTAAATCAGATAATTATGCTGTATATATGTCAGACGATGTAGGTAAGGCGTGCTTAGTGATATTTGTTAAGTTACTAAATTGGCTTTAAATACTTTTTTAAAGACCGATTATAATAATTAGTCTTAAGACTAATTATTTTTAGTGAAATGCACTCTTCTAAATTAAGAGCTAGACTCTAAGTTTAATCAGATGCTTAAGTTTTAGCTAATTCCTTAGAATTTTTTTACAATTATAGGTCTCTTGACTTGATAATGGCGACTCATTAAGACTTTGATTATAGCACTGTGTAATATATTAGTTTTCGTTAGAGCTATTACAACTCTGACGATAGCGTTTTGAAATACAATAATAGCCTCATATTTGCGTCTACAATGTGATCAATAATATGTAAAATATGCCTGTTAATCTAAGGTTATTTTGTATGACTGATTATTGCTTTTTTTGTCTGACTACAGAAGAAAGACAAACTTGAAGATAAAACTGGAGTTAAACCTGAAGTAAAAAAGAAGGTATGATAGTAATGCTCATTAAATCCTTTATCATGTCAGTTGGATGTCAGATGTGATGAATATTAGTCTTTTTTTCCATTGGTTACACTGGACTGCAGTGACTACAGATTTCATTCATGCTCGATACATTGTGACAAGTGTGTTTGTGATCATTTAATAAATTTCTGACTACAAATCTGAGGAGATAAAAATGAGATTATAAGGAATTTGGGAAATAAACTATGAAATTTTGTAATTTGCGAAGTAAGTTTTGAGTATCACAATTATTTTTCTGTAACTGGATTTGAATTAATATATCATTTATTGCCTGGATACTATATTCAAATTATAATTAGCTAAAGATAACACTTCTGGAATCCGGTACTACTAGGTTTTAAAATTTGTAATATACCTGCTCTCCACAATATATTTAGAGCTTGTTCTATACCATAGTGAGAAGGAAGAAACGCTGGACTGAGTGTGTTACATGAAGGAGTATTGTTGAGGGATGTAGTGGAGGACAGAATGTAGAATGGAAGAATGGAATATAGAATGGAAGAATGGAATGTAGAATGGAAGAATGGAATGTAGCATGGAAGAACCCGGATTTTGTTCAAGAATCAACGTGATGGCTGACTCTGCCAAGAAGGAAGGCTGAGCACAGATGATGATCAATGATGATGATAATGAATATTTTCTTATACTTTTATTCAATGCATTATGCCGTGTGTAATTGCTTAAAACCTTTTAAATTATAATGTAATTAGATGAAATTCCTGGACAGCGGAGGATCCAGATATGCCAGGTTTCCATGCTATGAAATCTCAATTGTGTTTGTTTGTTTTGTTGACTTTGTACAATTTTGTTTCCACTTTTAATAGCCTGAATCCACCCAGTATGTCGATTAACTCCACAAGTTTAAGTGTTTTATTTGTAAACTGGCTCATGATTTTATTTCTAACTACTCTGAAATGTAAGATTGGTTGTAATGTTCTATTTCAGTCACGAACATGCACAATACTGTAATGAAGAAAGTCGTCTCAATACTGAATTTGGAGAGACATCAAGTCCAGAAAAATACTGCATAAGGATAAAAATACAGTCTAAATCAATACTGCATATGGATAGAAAACACATTATAGATGAATACTGGATATCGATATAAAACAAAGATTATAATATTTAGTATATTAATTCTCTGAATTTTACTCCTTAATCTAATCGTTGCTCCTGACAGTATAAATTGTTCTCTTGTGTGCCCTAATGCTGGATATGTTAACGTTAGCGAAAAATGTAAATACTGTTCTACTTTGTTACTGCTTGCTTCAATATTTCACATCATACTGCATTTGTATTGATATGTATCATTATTTATATAATTATCATCTTCTTTTCATTGTTGTATATTCTATTGCGTGAATATCAGTGTTTTTTTCATACAATGACTTAATAAAATGTTGTGATTAACAAAATTTCTTCTATAATTTTGTGAGCACCACATTTGAACATTAATAATTTGCAACTTAATGTTTTATACAGTGAAGTTTTTGAGTAACGGTACAAAATAATTGACAATATTTTTATTTGCTTTCTGTAGGTATTTCGTATATTTGCAGATGACAATCTGATGATGACATTTCAACAGGACCTCATTTAACTTTACGGATTCAAACTCTTCTTTCCCGAAAACAAATTGTAAACCTATATTTATATAATTTTCCTCCGTCACGCAAAAATTATTTTCACTGGCCAACTCTTGCGGATATGAAATTCTGGCTGCCTTGCTGTTTTTGACAGTGGTATTTTGAGTAAAAATTTGAAGCACTGAATTAGTGATGAAGAAATTTGCAATGATGTCTTCTTAACAAATTGGTTGTGTAGCTTGTTTACCAATAATTGATGCAACTGTTTGCTGAATTGTCTTACTAAACTACAAAGAGTAAGTGTCACGCTTAAGCTTCCAGGGTTAAACAGAGAAGAATTATATTCACATTTGGTTTATGAAATATTATTCCCGATGCAATGATTTTTTGCATTTGATTTAAAAAACTGAACTGTACAAAAGTGAATTGTACAAAAGTGAATTGTACAAAGAGTGAATTGTACAAAAAGTGAATTGTACAAAAAGTGAATTGTACACACATTGTACATAATAAAAGATGAGATCAATTAAAAATTAAACTGAAAACTTTTCCAAATTGTGATCATTTGAAAGCAGTGAAATATTTTACTACATGTCAAGGTTAAATATTTCAGTAGTTTCTAATTATTTAACAAAGAACTTTTGTGTTATACATCTGTGAACGAAATCTGCTATTCAATGTGGATTGTTCTAATTTGTTTTTGGTACTACGAAGCAAGTATTGCATCACCTGTTTTTGAAATGTTTCAAAGTGTTGTGAAAAGTATTTTGTCTTGTGCTTATTTCTGTGTATGCTCCAGTGCATGCTGAAATGCATGCCACAATGTGTACTTCAATGCATCTTCAATGCATACTTCAATGCATGCTTCAGTGTATACTTTGATACATCCTGCAGTGCATACTGCAATAGATATTTCATTGAAAACTTAAATGTACACTGCATTCAATGCATGCTTCAAATTATATTTCAGTGCATGCTGGAATGCATTCTTCAATGCATGCTTCAGTGCATGTTGCAATACATACTTCAGGTGCATGCTGCAATGTATGCTTCAGTGCATACTTCAATGTATAGTTCTTTGCTTCAGTCTACGCATACTTCAATGCATATATACATGTGCTTCAATTCTTACTACTTGTTTTAACTTATTAAACTTAAGCATCATAGGGTATCAATTAAATTTGTATTATATTAATTCATATAGTTCTGTTTAATTGCATTTGGTTGCACGACTGTTGGATTGACTCCTAAAACATGTGCGTAGTGCATACAAACCTGTGTATCTTAATGCACAGGATTTTGCTGATTACATTAAATTTGTTTTAGTTTGTTAGTCACCTACACCTATGAATTTGTGAAGGTTTCCTCTTGGCAACATACGAAAAGGCCAACTTATAAATTTTACTCGTATACTGTAATTATTTCTGTTGTTTGTACTCACGGATACGTGTTGGTTATAACTATTCAATCTGCTGACCTAATGCTATGTAACTGACGTGATTCTTCCATCGAATCGTTCTGTTATGATTTTTAGAATATGACTAAATGTTAATCGAGTATCAATTGGGCAATTATTCTTTGACATGCTCCATGTTATACGATTCATATTTAAGTATGCTAAACTGCTAGCATTGTTTGTATTTTATTTGTATTTCTTGTAGTGAGACATTTAATTTACATTTATTTATTTTTTGATCAATTTGCTCTTGACTGATTGATGAATTGGCCAGCGATTGATTTTGTGAATTAATTAGTTCTGACAAAATACTGTTATTGTCTTTAAATTATTATTATAACTTCTGTTTGATTTTTTCTGTCAAAAGTGAGCGTCCTGTGGTGTAGTTGCTGGCCTTTGTTTCTGGAGGTCCTCGCTTACGAATGACCGATCAGAAAACCGATCAGTTGATCAATCCAAAATTATGTTAAATGGTTATCGGGTCGATATAGCACTAAACAGAAATTTACAACAGTATGGAGTCGGATATTTGAAAATGACTTAAACTCTCTCTCTAACAGGGTCCCACAGACTGTACAGAAGTAAACGAGCTTAGGCAGGGACTAAAGCAAGTGACCATGCAGTGGTGGCCTGTAAGTTAGCATGCAGTGATGATGATCTGTAAGTGAGCATGCAGTGATGGTCTCTAAGCGAGCGCAGCGACGATGGTCTATAAGTGAGCATGCAGTGATGATGGTTTACAATTGATCATACAGTGATTATGGTTAGTGAGTGAGGATGATGATATTCTGTAAGTGAGCAAACTTGACATGGCTTCATAAATTTTATATTTTAATCATTGGTCATGTAATGAACTTTTCTAACGTCTTCTTTTATCAAGACTGATTAAGTGTAGAATTATTTTCTGAGCTACGCTGATAATAAACTTTGCATGGTCACTGATACTAATTAATATTCAATTATATCGAGCTACTAAATGTCATAAATATTCATTGCAGGGAGGTGCGCATTTCTCTATCCCCCTTTGGGATGTCAAAATCTCCCCTTGGGGGAATTCTGCACAGGTTGAGAAACAACTGACTCAAATTATTCCATCTCCTTGTAAATATGTTGAATAACTGTAATAGAAGTCCAGTAGTTGAGGAACTTTTAGACCTGAGCACTCAAGTTGAATGAGGTTCAGAATTACTGTTAGATATGCAGCTTTGCTTCAACAAACGGTTTAAAATTAGGAAGGGATAGACTCAAAATTAATAAGCTTAAGTAAATGCAAGCAAGAAGAAATATTGACATGACGATATGAAAGACAGCAAATACTGGGGCTATACCACAAACTAGCGCAGTCGAGAACAGTTATTCTAATATACCAGTGTGGAAGAGAGGGAGGGCAGGCCTTAAGATTGACCCTAAATTAACTACCGATGTAACCATCATGAACTGTGTCATATTACATAAGCGAAGATGAGTTCGCAAGGGGTCTTCTGTCGTTTAGAGAGCACACAGCACATCAGGTTCCTTCAGTCTGTTAGGTAGACTAATAAAATCATTAATCACAAACAGCGCTTGGATGTGTATCATTGTTTGCCACTTACAGAACGCATGGGACACCCAGTCATGAATCTGTCACAGAACACACAATCGAGTGGCCCAGAAATCAGTTCATCAGAACACGAGTTGTAAATTACTTGTCATAGGCTACATAATAACAATACAAATAAAATCAGACACATGATGAAGTCTTGGGTAAATATTTGGGAATGATTTTAGCTGACTGAGAAATATTTCCGTTGCATATTGAGTTGAAGTCCATTATGCAGTACCCGTACACGTTTTGCAACGACAAACGATTAGTTGATTTATTATACTGGCTCATTGGTATTACATTGAGCAAAATACTAGCTGCACAGTTAACGGCAAACCATGTATTTTGATTACTGCATATGCTTTGTAATCATGTACTTAGCTTGAGTACACAATGCAGACCCGCAGCCGTGGGTCGCACTCTAGATTGACACAAGAGAGATAGCATCATAAATAGTCTCAAGAACAACAAGCATTCACACCAGTGCCATGGAACGCGTGCTTTGTAATTAACTCCGTGCATCGATAGATTTCAACATATCCTAACACTTTATATGTATTTTTTGCAAAGGCGTGGTCTTAATGAAGCAGTTTGTGCAGGACAATTACGGTTATTTGTGTAGGACTTTCACATTGCGATTGTAAACAATATTATTGTTTATGTAAAGAAATGTACAAAAATACAATAATTCGCTAATTATTTATTTATTAGATTTATTTATTATTTATTTATCGCATATTTTATATTGTTGTTATTATTATTATCGTCGCGTATTGCGGATACTGTTGTCGCTCATGGGTTGTCGTTCGCTCTTATCAACTCTCAGCTGGGAATTAGAACTTGTTCGTCTATCTGTTCCGTGCACCCCTAGCAGCTCTTCACCCCTCCTACCACACTCAGATGTTGACCGCCATATCGTACAGACCAGTAGCGACAGACTCACCCCCGTATCTGTCGGAGGACGACAATCCGTCGCCGACTAGCGAAGAATTCGGAACTGTGAACTGTAATTATCGATCGGACGTCGATTTGGCAGACGATCTAGCAGCTGCGGGGGAAGAAGATCTCAGTGAAGCTCAGTTGAACTCCGTCACCGAGATGGCGAAAATTCGCCGGAAGTGGCAAACGTTTCCCGGCAGGAATCGATTCTGCTGCGACGGACGTGTGATGATGGCGAAAGAGTCGGGAATATTTTACCTTACGTGCATTCTCATCGTCGGGACGTCCGGGCTGTTCTTTGGCTTCGAGTAAGTTTTTATTCATGTACACGCGTAGACTGTATTTTCGCGAATCATCAATATTGCAGTGATAGCTCTGCATTTGAATATTTAGGAATATTTAGGGGGCACTCAGATGTGATGGTTATGCGATGCATACCGTACGCATATGTTCTGCAGAGTTACCTTCATTATTAATTATTGTGAGCGTGCTTGCAACAAAATCCCTTCTAAGCACAGAGGGGAATATTGTCGTAACATTCAACCCACTATAATTAGGCCTAGCTGTAGTGCTAGTTACGGCCAATGCCAATCTGGATGATAAATGAAGATGACGATACAAAACGTAGAACTTGTCATTTGGGATTTGTTAAAAGCTTACAAGTGTCTGCGAATCGGAAGCATTAAATTACGCCATATGGCTTCTAGTAACATGCCACCTGGAATGGTATAGATTGCATTTCAGAGGACGAATTCGACAACTACTTTGGCGAATTGTATTTTCATTATTTATCATATGATTTGAATTTTTTAAACTATTATTTTATAGTAGCCTAATGCAGTGATTTATTGTTCTTGCAGTTGTCCGTATCTAACGGTAACACTGAGCCCAGCAATTCCAGTGATCGATGCGCTGCTGTTCGTCTTCGTGATGGCTGCACTTTTCCGCACTAGTTTTAGTGATCCAGGGGTCATCCCAAGAGCGACTGCAGACGAAGCCTTGGATATTGAAAAACAGATAGGTGATAAGATCTTTCAAATCTAAATATGCTAATATAATTGTAGATTGTATATCGATATTGTATTTATATAATTTCTGTATTTTTAGCTTAATTTTAACCTGGATTTTACTGTTGACCTCTAGTAATATATTATTCTGCCATGAAATAAATAAAGATGTAAAATACAATTGTATATATTTACTATTATTTTGGAGTGCACATTTTTAAGACACAAATTGTGCATGATTGTATGTTGTAGAAATATCAACTTCAGGTACTGGGCCAAATTACAGGCCGCCCCCTCGAACAAAGGATGTAGTTATTCGGGGACAGGTCAACAAACTCAAATATTGTTTTACGTGTAAAATATTTCGACCTCCTCGTGCATCTCACTGCAGTGTGTGCGACAACTGCGTCGGTAAGATTTTCCATTGTTCTATTTAACTTTGTTTTTTAGATTATTTTTTACTACAATTTATAATATTATAAATCTGGAGTGTACAAATCTGGTTGATGAAATGATTCTGTTGGGTATTGCGAGTGGCGGAGTGTGCGGAGGGATAGAGTTATTGATTGAGTATGAGTTGACAACTGTTTAGTGATTATTTGTAGAGAGGTTTGATCATCACTGCCATGAGTTGACAACTGTTTAGTGATTATTTGTAGAGAGGTTTGATCATCACTGCCCGTGGGTTGACAACTGTTTAGTGATTATTTGTAGAGAGGTTTGATCATCACTGTCCGTTGGTTGACAACTGTTTGATGATTATTTGTACAGAGGTTTGATCATCATTGTCCATGGGTTGACAACTGTTTAATAATTATTGTAGAGGTTTGATTATCATTGTCCATAGGTTGACAACTGTTTAATGATTATTTGTAGAGAGGTTTGATCATCATTGTCCGTGGGTTGGCAACTGTGTCGGACTGAGGAACTACCGATACTTCTACCTGTTCCTCATGTCTTTATCGCTGCACTGTCTCTTCATCTTTGCATTCGTCATCACACACCTTATACTCAGTATGTCTTCTGCTTTCATTAATCAATATTTTAGTGATTATTTTGGCCTAATTTGTTTAGATTATCAAAGTAGCCTAATACTTGAATTTGTAACTCGGGAGTTGTGAAGCTAATCCTTGTCAGTGTGCTTAGCTGGACTAATTAGAGGATAAGTCTGCTGGACCTAGCTCATGAGGCATAAATCGATGCAGGAAGTAAGTTTGTAATTGTAGCATGTCTGCGTTACCAGGAAAACACTTTTGAGGTGTTGTCAACTATCATGGTCATGATAGTTGACAACACAAACATGACATGAAGTTTTCTACTATGCAATATAGACTAAGGGGTAAGGTTTTCTGCTGCAATAATTTGGGTTTTCTCCGGCTCAAAGTCAAAATTTCGCAAATGTATGCGCGTGTTATGAGATTTGTTTTGTTGGAAAAAATTTCTATTGTATCTAAACTCTAAAGATACACACAAATATACCACTTCTGTGACAAATTGTTATAACAAATATATATCGCCAAGTGATAAATTGCAGAATAATTGTAATAATCTGTGGAATTTGTGCGGATTCAGCGGAAAAGTAGAGATTCTGCATTTTTGCAGATTCTGCGGGAAAATTTTATATTCTGCGATTCCGTGATTTTTTGTAAATTCTGTAAAATTTTGCAGAATCGCAGAAAACTATTCGCCTTAAATATAGTATACATGATACCTAGCTACTTTATCAATCAGACGTGTGTCTAGTTTACACGAAGAGCTTTAAAACGTTACACTACTGAGCATCAAGTGTCGTCTTCAATCCAGGCTCGTGATGTAGTTGCACTGAATGAGGAATTCTAAAGCTCTGTACGGGTCCATGTGACTATAGGCTGTAGTTCAAATTGTGACAACGACTAAGTTCATACTGGGCAACACTGAAGAGATGACTACTCGAATCCTGATTGTTTATCTGATTTCCGAATTGTTTTACAATCAGGCAACCAGTGCATTCTCATCATGAATGGGTTAATTAGCATTTGTGTCAGGTCAGAGAGATGTAAATTTGTGTCAGGTCAAAGAGATGTGAACATATCATGAAAATAAAGATAGTAATTACTGAATTGCGATATTGATATGCAATTCAATTGAAGTTTAGATACATTTCAGCTAAATTAATTATCAAACTGAATTAACAGTTTTAGGAAGCTGAAAGATCTGTAAGATTGTAATATTCATACTGAATTTTATAAACAATTTAAATGTTATAACTATGCTATTTTGTTTGAAGGATCGAAAGAAGGTGATTTTCTATCGGCAATGAAAAATTCACCAGCAAGATATCCTTTCTTTAAATCTTAATATATAAGTTTACATATCTATTGAATGTCAACTGGTAAGCTTGTTTCAGCTTTATAGATGATTGTTGTATAGATTAAAGTTTTCATGGTTGAGGTAAGGTTATAATTGGTTTGGAAACGATGAATCATGTTTGAAATTGTCCATATGATAAAAGAACTTTGGGAGATATTTTCAATTGGTAATAATGATTATTCCTAAAGACTTGAGAAACAAACTACATCTGCTTTACAGACAACAATGAGTTGTTGTCTACAGCTTAATTGCCAGCATTTGATTCTAGTGTGTGTAGATGCGTTTTAAAATAGCCAGAAATTAACATGGATTGTGCTGTTAAATATTTTGTATCTAATTCTTAAATAATTGTTCTTAAGTCTTTATTCTTCTGATTCTTTGGCGAGATAGCCTTCAACTGGACCGTGGCATTACTCTTAATGACTAGTCTGTCACTACTAGTCTGTCACTACTAGTCTGTCACTACTTGTCTGTCACTACTAGTCTGCCACTACTAGTCTGTCACTACTTGTCTGTCACTACTAGGCTGTCACTACTTGTCTGTCACTACTTGTCTGTCACTACTTGTCTGTCACTGCACTTGTCTGTCACTACTTGTCTGTCACTACTAGTCTGTCACTACTTGTCTGTCACTACTTGTCTGTCAGTACTTGTCTGTCACTACTAGTCTGTCACTACTAGTCTATCACTACTTGTCTGTCACTACTTGTCTGTCACTGCTAGTCTGTGACTACTTGTCTGTCACTACTTGTCTGTCACTGCTGGTCTGTGACTACTTGTCTGTCACTACTTGTCTGTCACTGCTAGTCTGTCACTACTTGTCTGTCACTACTTGTCTGTCACTGCGAGTCTGTCACTACTTGTCTGTGACTACTTGTCTGTCACTGCTAGTCTGTCACTACTTATCTGTCACTGCTAGTCACTATTTGTAAGTCTGTGAATACGTTGTGAATACGTTGTGAATGCCTTGTGATTGCTTGTAATCCGTAACTAATCACACTATCGTGGAGGCGATCATTTGTTTCTTCTCTATCTGGTCTGTTATTGGCCTGGCTGGGTTTCACACCTACTTGTCGGCTTCCAATCAAACAACCAATGAAGATGTAAGTTACAATAAATTCTTAGTAAATTTGTGTTCTAGCCTTTTTTATAACACTGCTATTATCTGAGCATATTTGTGTGATATATTTAGACTATTTTTATTGAGAAATATGATAGAAACATTTTCTGTTACAGAAAAGTAAATGGGTGGTAAAGAACCCAGGGGAAGACCGATAGTAACATGTATGCCATGAATACAGTAACAAGAAGAGCTGGACAGAATCAGATCATGGAAGTCCATATTGATAGACTTTCAGATGCGATGAGGATGATGAAGATGAGGATGCTGATGATAACGAAGATATATATATAGCAATAGACAAAACACTGATGCGACTGTGTGTTTTTTTTTATTTTCTTTGATTAGTTTAGTTTGTTTGAAAGAAGTGTAGGTTGTACTATGATTAAGGCAGATTAAGTGTGGACTAAAGAGTTTTTGTGTGCATTTAATGCATTAATCATTTTCCTGTTTACACTTCTGAAATAAGCTTACATTTTGTAGATTTTTATTCAATAGGCCTACCATAGAATTTTATGAACACTTGTAGTGAAGATTGCTTGGCTGTAATTTCATGGGCAGTGGTTACATTACTTGTTGTTTTTATAATTTTCTAGTTTATATATTTTCTGATATTTGCCTGATATAAATTATGAATTCGTTTCAGTCACCAGTTTCTTAGTTAAATTCTGGATTTCTTCTTATATATTTTTCTAACCTGTTTGTTTAGATTAAAGGAACGTATTCTTCCAAACGCGGTCAGGATAACTTCAACCCGTTCAGTGGTGGCTCGGTCATCACTGACTATTGCACAATTGTTTGTGGACCTTTGCCTCCAAGGTATCAGTGCTTTCTCTTGGAGTTTAATTCAAAGTCAATTTATTCCTTGGATATTAATCATTCCTTAGATATTAACTAACTCCAGTTCAAAGTTAAACATTTCTTGGATATTAACTAATTCCAATTGAAAGTCAAACATTTCTTGGATATTAACTAATTCCAATTGAATGTCAAACATTCCTTGGATATTAACTAACTCCAAAGTCAAATATTCCTTGGATATTAACTAACTCCAGTTCAAAGTCAAACATTCCATGGATATTAACTAACTCAAGTTCTCAGGTCTTTATCAATGTCTTTGCTAGACTTGCATTTTTACACATTAAATTAAAGATGATTAAGGTTTGTTTTATTTGAAGGTTAACATTTTCTTGTGTTGATAAAGCTTCTAATTTATAAATTTGATTATTGTTCAGGTCTTTCCGTTTGTAATATATTAAATTAAATATGCTTTAACTAGGTTTTTAGTTTCTCATTACTAACTTGTTTCTGAAAGTTAAATCAGAACAATCATCAGAACAATCAGTAAGACAGTAATTCTCTACTTACCCTGTTGAAAGGCTACTGTGCTTTGATCCTTGTTGTCATTGATCTGTGTACTCAAGAAATTAGGTACTACTCATCATCATCAACATTTAATGTCAGTTTTTCTAGTCAGGCAAGGTTAGATTTCTCCAACTATGGAAATTGCTCTTTCCACGATCATGTGAATCCTCAGCATTCAGTTTCAATTTGTTTCCACGATCAAGTGCATCCTCAACACTAGGTTTCAGTTTGTTCATATCTGATCGTGCACACTCCATTCAAGTCGTTTTACTTCTGCCTTGGTTATATAGAGCCTGCTTAAATTAAGTACTACTGCTATACAGAAAATGAGCTAATATAAAAAACAAAGTAAATCATCTGAACTTTCTATATATATATATATATGTACGGTTTGATTATCTAAACTCTCTGTATATGTACAGTTTGATTATATAAACTCCCTGTACATGCACAGTTTGATTATCTAAACTCCCTGTATATGTACAGTTTGATTATCTGAACTCTCTGTATGTGCACAGTTTGATTATATATAATTATCTGAACTCCCTGTATATGTACAGTTTGATTATCTAAACTCCCTGTATATGTACAGTTTGATTATCTAAACTCCCTGTATATGCACAGTTTGATTATCTGAACTCTCTGTATATGCACAGTTTGATTATCTGAACTCTCTGTATAATTATGTACAGTTTGATTATCTGAACTCTCTGTATTTGTACAGTTTGATTGTCTGAATTCTCTGTATATGTACAGTTTGATTGTTTAAACTCACTGTATATGTACAGTTTGATTATCTGAACTCGCTGTATTTGTATAGTTTGATTATCTAAACTCCATGTATATGTACAGTTGATTATCTGCACTCTCTGTATATGTACAGTTTGATTATCTGAACTCACTGTATATGTACAGTTTGATCGATCGACGAGGAATGGTTTTACCGTCGGACAGCATCAGCTTGCACCAAGTTTCCGAGAACGGTAATAAAGCGTCGGCCAATAGCAGGAGAGTATCGGAGACAAATGCAGTCATAGTGCGGCAAGAAAACAATTATGGAACGACGATGACGACTTCAACGCAGGTACGCATTTGCAGTCTTGCAGTCATTCAGCTGAAGCATTGCTGCTTCAACTCTGACTAACATAATTAATGTTCTTGTGATCTGTGGATCTATAACCTTGGCAACATGTGATGCATAAGAAGTGTATATTATACATGTATTGTATATACATAGTATTACACACAGACATCCAACCATGCTAATGTTGCCAACCATTAATAATGATGATATATGTTAATACTGTACAGATGATAATTGATGATAATTGATGACTACACAGATGATAATAATTGAGCTGTTGTAATTGGTTGTTTATAACTGTGTTGCTGTACTATAGAGCTGTTCTAATTGGTTGTTTTGTAGTACTATAGAGCTGTTCTAATTGGTTGTTTATAACTGTGTTGCAGTACTATTGAGCTGTTCTAATTGGTTGTTTATAACTGTCTTGCAGTACTATTGAGCTGTTCTAATTGGTTGTTTATAACTGTCTTGCAGTACTATAGAGCTGTTCTAATTGGTTGTTTATAACTGTCTTGCAGTACTATAGAGCTGTTCTAATTGGTTTTTTATACCTGTGTTGTAGTACTATAGAGCTGTTCTAATTGGTTGTAGTTATAGTTGTGTTGCAGTACTATGATGATAGTGCTCTATCCGAAGACAGGTCCTGGCGATGATTATTTGTCTTATGTATTACTACGCACGACTTAACCACCGACCGACTAGGCCAGATGAGCACGGGTGGATGGCCAAAGGTCCTTCCCGTACAGGCAATGGGACGTGAACAACTTGCCCAAGTTTATTACCAGACAACACTCTCGGCGCGGATTCGAACCCGCAACCTCTGGGTTACGAGTCGAGCACGTTACCAATGAGCTATCTGGCAGTACTATAGAGCTGTTTTAATTGGTTATTTATAACTGTATTGCAGCTCTGTTCTAATTGATTGTTTATAACTGTGTTGTAGTTGGTTACTGCTGGAGATCAGGCCATCCCTCTCGTCTCCTCTACGTACAATGATGCTGTGCTCGTTGTATCTCCACAAGACGGTTAGTACTGTCGTGCTCTGATGTAATTAGTAATTTATCCATGCATAATGCGAGGCTCGGTATAGGTCCAGTGGGTTCAGACAATGGACAAAGCCATGTTCTTTCATGTGCTCGAGATTAGCGATTGAGCAGTGAGCTCGTTGGCACCAGGAAGGGCATCCGGCTGTAAGACTTAGCTTCAGTACAAATACAAAATATCGTATGCAATGCATGCACACACCCACTAGTGTCCAAAACATTGTCTGAAATACATGCACGTGCCCAATGGAATCTAAAATGGCATGGATGAACTCTCATGTAGTTGGATGAACTACAGAAGGATGAAATCTCATGTAGTTGGATGAACTACAGAAGGATGAACTCTCATGTAGTTGGAAGAACTACAGAAGGATGAAATCTCCTTCCACGTGCAGTGGATGAAAGTTTCGACAGCGTGTTAGGAAATAAGTTTTGATCACTGCGTGTGCGTTTATCAACAATTTCCTACTAATTATGGAGAGAATTGTTTTGTGACGATCGACACACTCTGAAGTGGACAACCTCATACTGGATGCTCTGTGATGATGATGACTGAATGTTTTATATCCTATGTATGATCTGTGATGTTTGTAATGGAATAATTCGTTTAGAACATAATGATTTATGTGTGATTGTTGTTTGTAGGAGACGTCAATGAACAGGCTCCCTGAGTTGTGTACCAGTGTACAACGCTGTTGTCTTTTTTTTGTATCGGTGATATATACGTCTGCACTTTCAATGTGTACGCAACACTAGTGCTCACACATACACACACTACTTTGCACAGCTTTTGTCTGTTACACCTAAAGCCAGCTGTCTGCTTTCCATCCAGGTCTAGTTGCTGTAATTGACCTGGGAGTATAGATATGAGTATGTGAACTGTGCGAAGCTGTATAGAGCTACGAATTGTGTTCTGGATGCAGATATATATGAAACCTACTATTGTTGTGAGCTCATAAGCTTTATTGGACTGCGGCATTGAGTGAGTAAATTTGTACAGGATTCAGCATCAGCATCATTCATATAAGTATCATGGGTCTATGATGTGAGTTTCAAGGGTCAGTGCTTTATTTTCATCATTGTAATCTTTCATTGTTTTTGTTGTTGTGGACTGTGTGTGTCATATACTGGTGTCGTAATCTTAGTCATATCAATGTATTCAGCTGTTTGTTCAAGCATTTCCGATTGTTACTGCACTAGTCATCGTTGCTGTTAAACGTTCTGTGTGACTTGAATGTGACACGTGGTTTAGTATTGTGCAAGCCCAGTCAGTAGTTCATACTGTAGTCAGTTCACTGCAAGGACTTTTTGTGACAATTCGAATGTGACATCTGTTCTGCTGTGTGAGTTTATTCTGCTGAATAGTTCGCTATAGAAGTTATTACAAAACATTTGTCTTTAATTGGTGATGTCGAGTTTAGTATCGTTGGAGAGTACCAAGAATGGATGTATGTGAAATAATGTATGGCAAAATCAGTTTGTTTAGTATCTGAAACAAACGGTTTTAATTGCAAAATATTCAGTTTAATCTGGAGTGTATAGATGTGCAATGAATCATGCAGTTCTTAAAGAGTACTAGATAATATGAAAGTGTATTACAGTACAATGTGTTGTTAAAGTGACCGGGAACTGAAAGTATGAATGTTTGATTTTGAATTATTTTATCTCAAAAATGATATTTGATAATTAATTTGGGATGTAATTTTCAATGAAATAATGTAATGTGTTTGCTGCGTTATTGTGATTAGCACAGCATGATCGAGGTTGTGAGGTTTAGCTAAATTTCTGTGCCAGGTCTCACCATTCATTGACTTTGATCTGTGATTCTGACAGAATTCCTAATGGATAAACTCTAGTTAAAGCTTTGATATCAGCTTCTTGCCCGTTATGGCTGTGTCAATTCCCACAACAGGCTCATTCAACAGGTAACAAAATTTTTATAAGGAGACTAAGGTCATCGTCTACAGATTTTTCCCAGTCATTCCTAATATTTGTTACCACTTCCATTACAGAATGTTGCTAAACTGCTGACTTTGACAACCCGAGTTTGATCACTAAACGTCATAGAGGATCTTACATTCTAGTCTTCGTTATTCTCACATCATTGCAGCATGGGCAACCATTGTTGCTCATGATAGTTGCTCATCATCATCATCATCTAGAGAATTACTGTACTGTATTACTTGTTTTTCCGTACTCTGTGTTATTTGTTGTTTGTATCAGTTTATTTTTGGGATACCTACACGTTGTTGTTGTCTTTCTGTTGATACTCAAAAAGTGTCTCAATACGTTCTGTGTTAATTTCCGCAACCTGTTTTGTTTCGGTCAACATTCTACGCTATCGGTGCGCTAAATGTCGACCTTTTTGAGTTAAAATGTGGGTCACGTGATGAATCGCATGCATTATGTGTTCACATATTATTTTCTGTTGAGTATTTATTCTGCTGCCATTTTTTATTTTGTTACAATTATTGGTGTACCGCCGTGGCGATAATCTGTAACAGAGCGTTTTTTATTTATAAATATTCTATTTTAATTTTATACGTTCTGTTCTGTTCTTGTATGGAGGTCGAGAAGTGAAGATTGTAGTTTGAAAAGAAATACAGGAGGATATTTATTGTTTCTGGGGCCGTGTTTTGGTTGTGTTGTAATAGTTATCTGTACACTGTTGCACTTTGTTTAATTATGAGTAAGGACTCCAGGATATTGCGAAAAATCACGTTTTTGTACATTTCTGCGCAACTTTTCTAATTTACCGCAACTTTTTCAATTTTCCGCGATATTGCGCATTTTACCGTTAATTTAACGTGATTTAACGTGATTCGGCCATGAGGATACAAAAAGAATAGTTAGCTAATGTGCATACAATGCATGATAAGCACAAATTACATATACAATGTGCATTTACCAAAATTATCACAAATTTGCACAAAATAGCAAAATTTTCACAATTTTTCTTTTCCTCACTACATAAAAATGGTCAACTATAATGTACATTCAAACTATTCAACAGTAAAAGTTCTGTTCGTATTATAATAATGCAAAAAATTAATGAAAACTCCAATTCGCGCGCTGAATTTATGTCAAATTTCTGCCCCGCAACTTTCGCGCGTGAAATCGCAATTTTTTGCCATTTCTTGCCACAACTTTTCCCAAAAAAGTGCCGCAACTTCCTGGTGTCCTTAATTATGAGTTTCTATCAGTGCGCTAATGTGTGCATGTGCTGGCTTTCTTTTCGATCAGTACAAAATGCTTAAAAATTGAAAATGGTTTAAATATGAATAAAAATAGCATGACTGATACATTGTGAAAATATGTTGAATGGAAATGTAGTTATCGTAGATTATTTTTGCAGTGTTTTTTTGCCTCAAAAGAATTTGACCAAATGTGTTTATGAAAAGGAATCTACTAATAAGCAAAATATGTGTATTGGTTATAATTATTACGATGATAATGATTAATTTCTGTTATTGAAGGTCCCTATGAGAGGGCAGGTCTTGGTAATAGACTGCGATAATGCCGTCGATCAGTAGGTAGATTATGGAATACACAGTTGGTTTCCTCTGCTTTCATATGCTGTTAGTGTACAACAGTGTGACTGTTGGCGTCAGGAAGGGCATCCGGCTGTAATACTTTTGCTTTAGTAATGATCGAAAATGTCTCCTGCATATGTTCAGCAGCAGAGTTTAATCACCGTAAGCAAAGTCAATTATAGTTTATTTCTAGTTGCAGATGAATAAATGTTGGTAGCGTCCAACCCACTGTATTAATCTTAGTGCTAATTATTTTCAGTTCCAGTATGGACGATGAATGCCGATGATCCTACGGCATTAGGTCATGCAAATCTTAAAAGATGTCTACTTGAATTTTGAATCTAGTACTTCTACGAGCATTGGCGAGTGTATGATCCACTGCAGTACACGACACTTTTATTTGTTCGTGTTTCATGTTTAAGAATACCTTGTAAATGAGAAATAATCTTTTGTGGAATGAGTGTAACCTTGTGAATATACTATAAATGTATTTAGTATATGTGTTTGGAAGTAATAATGATTTATGCAAATAGTATATACATTATTTGTGTAGATTATAAGAGTGAATAAGAGAAAGATAAGTTCCATTAAGGATCGTGTCTAGCTTATCTGACATTTTGTTTTCAGTTTCACTTCTTGAATCATATGAAGCAAATTTATAGGGCAGTGTATTACATAGTTGTATTATTTAATAATCGATTGTGATTGGTCTGTTAAGATTTAATCAATTTTAATGATTGGACAGTTCAGAATATAATAATAGTGTGCAGCATTCCAACGTTCATGTCCAACACATTCCTATATTTCAATTGAGCAACAAAGAATGATTAAGCGACGAGGCATATTATCATTGAAACAACAATTATATAAAATTAATTTACCTTAATATTTATGGAGGGAGCTAAATACATCTATGCAGGACTATTTCTCGTCAAGTTTTTATTAAAAAAGCGGAATACAGTCAAACATATTATGTCATTGAATTATAGATAGTACCAGATTGAATTATTTTCTAACTGATGGAGCTATTTGATGCAAACCCTATTGACAGCGCGGAATAATAAATATTGTCTGTATGCATCAGTTACATAGTTATGTCTGTTTCTGACTGTCCGCATATGTCTGCGTATTAACGGAAAGTTCATTATTGTACATCATTATAATCGATTATACAAGTTCTTGTGCTTTGCTAGAATTTAGATGATTAATTTTGTTATATTTACCATTTCATCTTTATTATTTAAATTTAATACGAGATTTAATTTAATTTTTGTTCAGTTTCTCTGTCTACATGTATAATTGATTTGAAATTCAGATAAATTTGCGAACTTGTGTAAGACTGTAGCAGATTTATGGTTGATAAAATGTTACAAAAGCGCTTTGTCAAGTTTACAGTTCACTGTTATTACTAATAGCAAATATAATCAGTGAACGTTGCACCCATCTTGAATCTGTCCTCTGTTGCAAGCAAAGGTGAAGCAACTGTGTATTCTATGCATTGCGTGGCAATATGGCTTTATTGTATGTGAAACATTGAGAATAGATTACAGGTAATTATTATACATGTCTATGATTAATCAATAATTATAGAAATTTTATTAAATTAAATGTACTTACTGATGTACAGTACAATGTACTGGATGCAATAATTTGACCACTGGCTGATGAAGGAAATGCCAAAACGGGCTCTCCATTTGTTATTTTGCATGACCCCTTTTAGACACCGTTTGCAGCAGCGACTCGCTGTGAGCCCCCTCCCCTAAATCTAGTCCTGGATATCGTCCATTGCTTTCATCCAGTGCTTGCTCTATATAACGAGTTATCTTGCTACATTGTTGGTACATTGTGTGTCATGTAACATCGTTAGTTGTCTTCTATATGCGTATTGTTTGGTTATGTAAGCTGTATATGGTTGTGTTATTAATTTATTGCAATTTATATTTTGAGTACTTGAAATGTTTGTGCATGTATATATTGATACTATCCAGTCATGCTGTTGTCAATTATTTACTGGCCGTTGTTTCATTAAAATAGAATTTTTCCCACTCACACTGCTTGTCTAATCGAAATCTTAACTAAATTTAGTCTAAGGTTTATAGCATGGTATCTTCTATTGAGAGACGAGTTGTATGTCCAACAAGTTGATAAGAATATTTCCTTCAATATGTAAGCAAGTAGAGAGTATTTTCTCACAGATTCAAACTGGAGATGTGGTCAAACTTATTCGCATTGCTCAGTTGTAGATATTAACATGTGATAATTACTTTGTATCGCACGAGTATGTTCGTTTAGAAAGTGTATTTTAAAAACAAATTGATGTCATTATTGTATGTTAAATCATATTGAAGTGATCATGAAATACTACAAATATTAAACATTCTATAAAGTTGTTTCCGTTTGAACAGTCCCGTAGCCTGGATTTCTTCCTCAAGGGGCACAGTTAACGGTCATGAAATCAGACATGTATGTA
>JAQFYQ010000177.1:0-20183 GCA_034694885.1 Buchholzia appendiculata | reverse complement strand
CTCGAGGCCTAACATCACTGCATCATGGTTCTCTGCATAAAACTATACCGGTACTATAAAACATGAATCAAAAATAGGAGCAGAAAATACTATACAATCAATATAAGATTAAATAAATGTACGGCACTGTTGCGCACACTTACAGCCCCTTTGTACTGCTCTACTTCCTTCTCTGTATAGATCGGCAGCTGTTTAAAAGGGTTGACAGAAATCAACACCGACCCGATGTATGTCTGATCAGACCATCAAGGAAACAATTAGCAAAACTGGCATAACCGTAAACATAGATAGCTGTAACACTATAAATAGTAATAGAGCAGCTGCATGATTACCATTAGTGAAATCAGACAAAGTCTACGTACAGTAGAAACTGTTTAGACTATGTACATCGTTTCACTGCACTGAAACTGCAATTGATAACTCATCATCACAAAATGCTTAAAAATAATAAAATAAAGGTTTTAGCATGTAGTCTCTTTTTATTCTGTAGTATTTTGTATTATAATTATCTATATACTCGGCATCTAGGCCTATATGAATGTGGTAACATTACACGATGGACACAAATTATGACTTGCAGGATACTTTAAAAAGAACAGCAGAAGAATCGCATGGAAATCCTACGTGATCAAAATTCTTTCGGAAGAAGACGATTGATGAGGAAGATAAATTTTGGTAGGTAAATCAAAATCATTGTCAAATAATTTAGTTGAAATTATCGAGAACACCATACATTCGTTTGCATTTCTTTGTCCGTTGGATATATGATAAAAGTTAAACCTGAAGCTCCATTGACTCTTTGAAAACGAAACTAATGTTTACATACATTTATTTATCAAGCATTTCTCAATATTGAATTTCAATACGATAAAGAACAAAAAACATACAACAGAAATATCTGCGGAAAAGTATGAAAGGATACATAGATGCAATCGTCCATGAATCTCTTCCTAAGATTCTCCACGATGGCTGCCTCTGCAATCTTCTGCAGGAGGACCATGTCCTCCACGCCACTCTGCTTGACATTGTGACTCTGCCAGTGGTACGGCTGCACAACACAAACACACTCATACATCAAATACAGAAAACATTTGTACGCTATATTATTAGCGTATTAAATCCGCATCAAATTACAGTCTAAAATTACTCCACTGTCGTCATCATCGCTATAATTTCACATCGATCCTTCCGTGTAGGGAGCGATTTTTATGGGTAGTACTTATGACCACAGCGGACCGCAGCATTCTAAGGTCCGCTGACAGGGTCCGCTGCGGTCATTCTAAGGTCCGCTGCGGTCCGCTGCGGTCATTAGTACTACCAAATTTTTATACGAATACTTTCAGTCAGAATGCAAATGTTTAAACATTTGTGAAATTTCCGCGAGTCGTGTAGGCCTAACTAATTTGTGGTATTTCTACCTAGTACCATTATCAGCTTTGTTGTCACTTATTTTCATGCTTAATCTATTTTGTCAGTGTTTTATTTTATAATGTATGAGTCGTCTGTATCATTTTGTGATTGTATTTATTAACAAATAACTCATTCACTTTTAAACATAATTTAATCGCATCAGTTGACAACTAAGCCATAGTACATTTATATAGAGAAATATATCTCTCGTGTCAACAAACATGTAATATTTGTGACGGGTAAAACAAAGAGTTAGTAGTTAATAAAACATGCAATAGCCACACCCCCATTACTAATCTGTCAAGAGTTTATACAATACATACCATGTCCGCCTAATCCTCTTTGTCTCTCTGATTTCACCAATGTTCAAGCGTTATTCCGTTGTGACGATGCTGTCCGGGGGAAAATGATTAGGCAAGCGCCCTCTCAACGTACCGAATCTCCGGACATTGGAGTCGGGCAAGAAAAAAAGATAATAAATAAGGAAATGATTGAGAATACTTGTTTAAAAATAATCTATATAGCGCTTCGGTACACAATGTACGATTATGCTATACTATTTTACCGACTATAATGTCAACAATTCTTCTTACTATGATACACTTATTCAAAGAAATCGATGATAACTAAACAATTAAATTTAAATTATAAAAAAACTCTTTGATATAAATGAGAAGTTTGGTCCGTTTAACATTTTATAAACCATAAACTCGCTGTGAGAAGATTAGTACGCAAGTGATAAATAGTAAACATTGTTTTTCACCTATCATGTTTATATCCGGTTCACGACGTGATTTATAACCAGTGTTATTCATATTCGACAGATGGCGAAATATGTAAATATTACTTTATATGCATTCGACAGATGGCGTAACCTTGAATAATACCATGCAGCACTCTGTATAATTATGTATTATTTTGTTAGGTTATTTCACTGCAAGTTTGTGAAGTTTACGGTTAGAATTGCTCTATATAAACTATAAATGGTAAATATGGTATGATTTAACTAAAAGTTGTATTGTAATGTTACGTTGTTTTTCATTTATTAAGCATGCATCAATCATCCATGGCAAGGGCTGAAATGCATTATGCTAAGTTGTGTTTTATTCATTACATTATGTAATATTGCAAGGAGATGAATCTAGAAGCTACCGCGTGAGTTCATTTATCTCGATACAATACGATATGATACGATGTGATCCATGGGCGAATAGTACTTTTTGGGATTTAATATATGAAATTTATTTGTATTTAGAAACTTTATTTGCATACGAACTATTTTTCAAACATAGGCCTATCTAACCTGGGCGATCTATATACGATATCTATAGTATTCGATAGATCTACAACATATGGCGTCGTTGTCACATTGTTTGTTGTGTTTTCGGCAGCTTTCCTCGTGGCTCAAAATTTTGATGTGTTAACATTGCATCGGACTTTCTCATTTTTTTCATTTATAATATCATCTTTTTAATATTGCCTTTTCACTAAATTTATAATATTGTCATTTTTGAAGAGACAGTTATTTGTCAACATCTTTTAAGTTTATGTTGACTTGTTGAACAGTGTAACTTTATGAAACATGCCTCTACGTTGAGATTATACATGAATGCATTAGTTACGTATTAAAAATGTATTATATGTATTATATGTATTATATGTATTAAAAATGATGTCTTATAATTATTCAATGTCAATGTTGCTTAAGCTTATCATATATTCGGCAGATGGCGGAGCTGTGAACAAGTATATTACACGATAGATAGCGCAGCAGTGAATATTACTCGATATGTGGGCTGGCTATATTAAAATACATTTGACGGATATCAGCGATGCATTAACTGTGGTGAGTATTTTATGAGCACTCGACATCTAACGTCATCTCAGTAGAGATCGGTTCGTTTTGGCATCCAACTTCTCCATCCATCTCTTTGTAATGTTTCGATATCCTGCTGAACTGAAAAGATTCATTGTTCTTGCATTAGATTAGATTACATTAGATTAGATTGGCGTCACCTGGTATAGAAATCCTTGCAAGATTTGTTACAAACCAGTGGTTTCCTTATTTAATTATCACACTAGTTTCAACATCCACAATTTACAACTAATACACTCATAATACACAATTCCATAATAACACACAATTCACTTACTATTATTTTTACCTACAGTTATTACTGTGTGATGCCATTCCAATGACGAGAATGCATGGCGCCCGTCAGTGCCCCTGCAGCTGACGTTCACCGCTCCAATCTCTGTTCACCTCTGCAAGTTCCGTTGATGTTTTAGCCTGCTAAACTCTTCATCATATCTATTTTTAAAACGATTCACAGACTTTGCTTCAACAACAACAGACTCGTGCAATCTGTTACACATTATTTACAATTGCCTGGGTGAAGAAATTTCTTTTAATTTGTAATTTGCCGCTATTTTATAATTACCTTTAAAAAGCATTGCCGCCTTAAGTTAGCATTCTGCCACACAGTCACAGGGTCATCAGGTTTGATGCACATGATTTCAAGTGTCATAATTCTAAGCGCCATGTTATCATAGAAGCTATACGCAACAATGCCATCTGTTCTGCCCATGCACTGTTTTAGAATGCCGCGTGTCACATTCACAGGTTTCACTGTAGGGCCTACTGTGAAACTCCCATAAGTTTTGCTGTAATGTGAAACTCTCATAGGTTTTACTGTAATAGCAAACTCTCAAAGGTTTTACTGCACTTTGAAACTCTCATAGGTTTTACTGTAATGTCACACTCTAATACATTGGACTGTAAAAGTTTTACTGTAATGCCACACTGTAATACATTGGACTGTAATGTCACACTTTAATAAGTTTTACTGTGATGTGAAACTCTGGTCACAATGAATCGATCACTGACGGGCAATGCTCTATCATGTAATCGAGTATCATGCTTCATCATTACACTCGGCTTATAGTAATCACTTTCTAGGGGAATGTCTATAAACCAACCACAGACTATAGAGAACAATCGACTTTTTGCATATAGTTAAGTATGCCAATCTATGTTTGTATAATGTTTAATTATTATTAAATGTTTTTCTTGTTCTTTGTATTTACTGCAGTGATGTAGTCCTTAGCCTTGATGCCTTGCCTCAAGACTACCTCGAGGCACTTTACTGCCTTGCCTTGGTCAATTTTCCAAATGCCTTGCCTTGTCTTGGAAAAAAATGCCTTTAAAAATGCTTGGCCGTGCAAAAAATGCCTTGACTGTATAATTTCATGCCTTGATGCTGCCTTGCGGCACTTTACTGCTTTGCCTTGACCAATTTTCCAAATTGCTTTGCCTTGGCTTTGAAAAAGAATGCCTTGGCCTTGAGAAAAATTCCTTGACTACATCACTGTATAAGTGAAGATGACGAATGATGAGGGTGGTCAGTTACATTTCATATTATTTATTATTTATGATTTATGTTTCAGATTACTAATGATTTGTTATGTTTCAGAAAGTAGTACCTACACGCGACTACTCGTAGGTTTTGAGGACGGCAGCCTCTGTCTGTTCGAGTTACTTCAACAAACCGACACACCACAATCTCAATCCGCCCTCTCAGTCAGCGAACTGTGTCGAGCACGATTTCACTCCGAGCCTATATCCAGCATAGACTTCTGCGCGTGTACTCGGCGAGGCGTTGCGGCTTACGTCGACCGAAAACTGTTTGCGTGGAAAACGGACGAACGTTTCGAGACTCTTGCCGTCACAAAACAAGCGTCCGTCACTCGGTCCCCAGTGCTGGACAGTGTCGTGTGCGCGAGGATTCGGAGGGACGGAAAGCTGATTGTAGGTGGGGGGAGTGACGGGGGACTACGGTTGCTTGGGGGTCGGCAGATGACGTTGCTTGCCGAGGTCACTGTCCATAGTGACGGGATACAGTGTGTAGCGTTCGATGTGGACAATTCGTTCGCTGTTGGCTCTAAGGACAAGGTTGTAAGCTTATGGAGTCTGTACAAGTCTGATTAGCTGTGGTGCCCAGCAAAATCACAGAGCTTACTGATGTTTGATTAAGTACCAATCGTGACTTTTAACAATTTTCAACTAACAGTGTGATTGGTTGTGGTATCTCGTTTTAAATTGTCAACGTAAATATGCACTGCGTGAACTAACAATTTTATTGGTTGTGGTACCTAGTGTAAAATTGTCAACGTACATTATGCACTGTGGCAATACTAAATGAGATTGACTCTACTCCAGACTGTGTCTAATGAAACAGCAGCTGACACAACTTATATCCAATCGTTGCTGTTGTTATAAGCAAATCAGTGATGACATTGTAACAATGACAGAGGTGCTAGAAGTTTATTTATTTTATCACTTGTTGACAAATTTGACTAAAAATAAGGGTAAGTAGGGTTGGAGGTTACTATTAGATTTATTTTGAAAAATGCGTTTATCAGAATAATAGTAAACACGAAAGAATGTATCATAGAATAGCCAAAGAATGATAAGTTTGACCCATCATTTGATAGACTAAAATGTTTCAGGAAGTGGTTGATATTTGGGGCCGGTGGTCAACACCGGGACTGGTCAAGCCGATATATGCCTCTCCATGAGATTGTACAAATTTAGCTTAATTTTAAAAAGTACACACAGGTTTTGTAAAATTCTTGTATGTAATTTAACTTTTGCCATGCAGCGTGACAACTGATGGTCATTATCCGCCATCCCCGCAAGTTCAACTATTGATGATGTATATGTCCCACCCGTGATAGAGAAAAGTTGAGAATACTGGCTCTGCACAGCCCGGTACAGTGCATGTTGTAACAGGAGACTAAGGGCTAGTGGTCTGAGCTGTAGCATGAGTCTAGACTAATACCATGAGCTCTTTGGTTCTTTCATGGTGGTAAGGTTAGCCTCTGCCTGACATCACTACCGAATCGGAATACCCGTTTCTCTGGTACATATTGGCGTCAACAAGGGCATGCGGTTGTATAAAGTCACCCATAATGAGCCATTACCTATATTAGTTCATTAGCTACTGTAGTATATGAGCACAGGTGCAGCAGCTGTGCTCAGCACCAACATCTTTCGAAGGCGAATAGTAGACTATAATAAACGACTGATGATGATTGTGTAACTTCCGTGTACAGGAGTATTCTGCCTTTTACAATACAAACATTGACTGCATACTCATATTTTACATCTATTTTATTACGAGTATAATTGTATATTATTCTGTGATAGTTATGATCGACGGTTTATTATAATAAAGTTGTAAAACATGTAAAAGTTTTGGTTATGTTCCTAGCTGTGTCGGAGCTTAAACAACAGGCCCACCATGTTAATCGACTAGGCAAGCAGCGAGTGTTTGTGTAAGGGAGGGTACAACTCAATTTGCCAGACTGTGCAATTAACAATGCAACAAGTCAAAAATATTAGATGTTTAATAGGAGAGTAATATTTACACTGGATATAATATAACTGCAATAAAATTAATTAACATTGCTGATGAAAGATGTGATAGAAGGCAGAATTAAGGGAAGAAGAGGGCCAGGAGGGAGCATATGAGCAAATGAAAAGGAAAGCAAGGATCGTGAGTTGTGGAGGAAATGGGTACCAAGGACCTGCCTTCGGGCAGAGCAGTAATAATGATGATGAACATTAATAGGATATAAATACATCTAATTATACATCATGATGGTATAACAAATTCATTCACTAACAGTCCAATATAAATAAAACAGCTTCATACAAAGCACAATTACAAGTACTTTTCAATCCATGCAGTGATAGTTTACACAGCAAATTAAACAAAATTAACATGGATGAACCTCTCCTCCACCAGGATAACTGCAAGTTACGTTAATGCCCAACAGTATTGGCACATTACTCGTACATTGCTGGCTTAGAGCAAAACTGTTGCATCTGTGCTCTCAGATCTTTATACCTAAAGAGAAAAGTTTTAGCTTGCTTGTTCCCTCTTGTGCTAAAATTGTTCTATTTAACAAACACTTTTAAGTACTCCTGTCTTCTCTAATTAAATTACTGCATTGTGATGAGTAATTTTGTACAGATGCAACAATTTAGCTCTAAACTAATGAATGCATTCTTGCACTTAAATATCAACAATTATAATCGAAGGTGGGAAGCGGAAGACTTGATATCATGATACGACGAATACGTACAAATCAAATCTACACTCCATGCTACACACCACTACACTGCACACTATATACACACACACGCAACATAACAGCTGTTATGATGATATACACATATACATACACACAATATATACATTCACGTATAAACAGATATGACCTGTTATGATACAGAAATATCACTGCAAAGCTAATATCATGGACGGTATAAATATTGACACGATATGTTAATACAAACAAGAACGGGATCAGGTACAGATCAATGTCATGAGGTCTTTAAACACTGTGCCTCCTTACACTATTCACAACCCCAGGCTGCTCGTATATACTACAATGCTACAATTCTACGAATTCCTAACACATACAGACATTCACTTAACAAGAGAAACACACAATGTTCACACATACAGACAAACCATACAGACACACAAAAAGATAAACACAGACACAGTTAATATAACGAGTACATTAACACCTACTGGCACATTCAATAATACTCACATCAACACCGACATACCTAATCATACACAGACACATACTCACCAAGACATACGGAAACACAGACATATGTAGGCAGACATGCACACATATAGAGGTATAAGCATAGGCTTAAAGCAACTTAAAAGCTTTGAAAAACTAAGAAAACAACTTAATCAGGCTGACACATACGCAGACACACATTCAGTAGACACAGACGGACAGTTAATAAGACACGTACATACAGACACACAGTCCATTATACATACACTTAAAAAGACTAGATCCATTCAAGTCATATACACAACATTACTTGCATAGTGGAGTCGTGAAAGATTTTGCAAACTTCGTTACATTTTGCCTTCATCTGAACGCTGTGAACAGTTCTAAAACTCTTTTCTACTATTCTTCAAAACGAAACAAGTCTTCACAACAAAATAAAAACTAGGATAATATCAACTTCAGCCTGGGTGAAACAACAACATCATCATCATCAATAACAACCCGAAATTATTATTATCATTATTAGTATTGCACGAAATCCATACTCAAACGCTACTAATTATACCAGTCATTAACCGGTTGACGAAAATTAAACGGTCGTCGATTTTCCAACTCTCGCCTCAGTGGACGACTTTGAGTTCTCCAACTCTTCCACCCCCACCTGCTGATCCACGCACTCCCCCTGTACCACTCCACCCTCTCCTCGCTGCATCTCATTCTGATTGTAATCCGCAACTCCACTCTTTCCGCCAGACACGGCGTTGCCGCGGGATACCTGAGTTGTTCTCTTGTCGGATGGCGAATGATCCAGATTGAGTACAGTGCTGGTTTCGCCGCCTGTCTTGGAACCGTTCCCCACTGTGGTGATAGACACGTTGGGTTCGCTACCAGTACTGTAACCGTTCAGCACAACATCTGGCTGTATGTACAAACACTTTGAACTGTCGTACACAGGCCTCGCTGAGACAGTACTCTCAGGCTTTTCCTTCAGGCGGATCTTCCCTCCGTATCCAGAGTCCGGATTACTTCCGCACTCCATCGCATGTGTGACCACGACCGCCGACTGCTGCGGCACATCGCTCGGCAGCGAACAGTTCACCGGATAGAAGCGCAATTCCCTTTCCACATTTCTCCCCGAGTATAGCCGTGGCATTCCCGCAGAGATTGGACTCGTGGCCGGAGCCGACGGATAGCCTGGACTGAGGAGCAATGATTCTTGATCTAAAATCCTCTCCACGTTGCTTCCTTCCTCTTCGTAGCAAGGACTGGAGTGGGAGAGTGGAAGCTGGAGACGTGACATATCGCTGGATAGATCACTCGCTCCGGCGAGCAGCGAGTCCGCATGATAATCTACAATGACAACTGGGGATGAGATCTGATCTTCATCATGATTCGAGACCTTGGAAGTCTGATGCGGTGCACGCGTCTCTTTTTCGCCCGGACGTTCGTAGTAGTACGTGATCGTTTTGTTGAGAGAACGCATCCGATTGATGTCGATGTTCTGCAGCTGCTGCGTCGACGCACGGTTGCTGTCTAACCGGCCGCTACGATTGTTCATGTCGTGCGAATCCGGTCCGTCAGCGTAATGCCCGGTCCTCGACTGACCACCTCCACGAAGATTTGATCTGTCCCTTCCAGAGCCCCCACTAGAGAAGATACCGGTTTTATATTCGTCTTCCATGACCGTGTGACGTCCAATGCCCTGCGGAATCTCACGACCATTCTGATCCTGACGACCCTGATGTTCTACCCTAACATGACCCGAGTAACCTTGGTAACCGCCATGGCTGTCTCCAGGGTGGGCTCCAGCACGAGTGACAGGTCTGTCCCTAGACGCTTCTCTGTAGTCGTAATGAACAGATTTCCTCCACGGCTGTCCTCTCACAAAATGCTGCACGGTGTCTTGATTGCCGTACAACCTCGAAGAGCTCTTACTCTGATGCTCTCTACCGGGGGGAACGTACGGATACCCGTCCATCTCGCCCTTGTCCCCGTACATGCCCCTGCTCTCTCGACCACCACTGTTCACCACCACGGGGCGAACGTCTTCGTGGAAGACATTGCTGTGGAGATTGGTTCGGCTGCCGGCGTGACCGGGAGTACTTCCGATAACGTTACGCACGTAGTCAGGACGAGCTGAGATGCCGTTGACATGACGATAATTCTCAGGATGCCTTTCATCGTGACCATAATTCCCACGATGTTGATCGCCATGACGATGCCTGTCATGATACTGGTCGTCATGACGATGCTTCTCGTGATGGTCATCGTCATGACGATGCTTCTCGTGATGGTCATCGTCATGACGATGTTTCTCATGATGGCGATCACCATGACGATGCTTCTCATCACCGTGACGATGCTTCTCATGATGAACCTCACCATGACGATGCTTGTCATGATACTGGTCGTCATGCCGATGTTTTTCATGATACTGGTCGTCATGACGTGCACTCCTCCCCTTGCCGTGACTATGGTGTATACTCTCTAGCCGATACTGCTCTCTAGGCCGACTGTGCCGACCAGTGGACGAGACGAGCGTCTCGTCGGAGCGAGACCGTGGCAGGGGTCTGTCGGCGCTGACGGGGGTCGTGTGATGATGAAACTCTGGCAACTCTTCCACACTGTACAGCACGCGAGATCCTCTCCCCTCCCCTCCCACAATCCCGCTGCTCCCCCGAACCGTCGCGGTACTTCCACCGACCGTGCCAGAACTTCCTCTCAGTATGCCGGAATTGCTTCGCATTAGACCGCTACCCTCCCCGCTACCTCCCACCCACTCGTCTCGTCTCATGCTGCGTCTGTCAAGAGAACCGTAGTTATTGTTGCATCTGTCGAACGAGTCGTCATTGTAGACGAATTGCTGGGATCCGTACCGACTAGACGGCTGCATGCCGGGCGTGGCTCTGTCGGCTGTAGCCGCTGGGCCGGACAGCCGACTACAGTCGACAGTGTGGCCGGGGCAGTACGGACAAGAGCCGTCAACTCTGTTCTTCCAATCCCGGTCGTCCTCCTGTTCTCTTGCCATCATGACCTCCTTCGACCCAAACACCTTCGGACTGCGAAACTTGTCTCCGTTGCAACCCCTCAGCCTGCAAGCGTTCGCGTCACGCTCCGGCGAACGCTCCTGACTGTCCATGTCACGCACCTTCACGTTCGACCAGTTGTCTTGCGAGTCGTTCGAACGAATGACTCGACAAGACACCGATCTCTTGTGACCCCGTCCGACCGAGTCACGGCGAAACAGACTGCGTTGCGACTGAGATTTCTCTCGATAAGTGCGGGCTGCCTCGGCCCTGCTGTCAGGCAGCTCATCATGGTGGTGGTGGTGGTGACAGGCATGCTGGCAACACTCACCATGATCAGCGGGCAACAGTTTTTGTGTAGTAGCTATCTTTTCATACTGATCAGCACAGCATCTGTGTGGCGTCCTGCGTAGCTGGACATCAGCGGGGGTCGCAGTCACGGGTCGACCACCGGGACTCACTATCTCATCATCAAGAGGAATAAACCCTACCGGACCCTACAACAAATAACAAATACAACCGATTCTTGATTGATTCTAAATCATAGAACACCTTCACATCTGAGCACAAGTTTTAATTAATGTCCATTTTGGCTGGATTTTTACAATGGCATGCAATTGCTGACACTATCTTGTACTGGGACATGTACATTAACAACATGATTAGCAGTGCTCATGAAGTCAAAAAATCATTCAAAAATAAAATTTACAGACTAATATAAGAGAATTCACAGGCAATAAAAGAATGCATGAAAAAAACAGGGGTTTAGACAAGCCGTTAGTAAGGTCCGTGCCTTCCCAGGGGTTTAGACAAGCCGTTAGTAAGGTCCGTGCCTTTCACGGCCCAATTTTTCTTCACAGAGGGATGAAGCGTTTTAAATACAAGCGAAATGAGCTAAAAGTTTTTCATATGTCCCACCGCTTTTGTGTAAAAATTTAAATGTGGTGGGGCAGGTAAAAAACAAATTGATGTCAAATACTGCATCTTTCATCAAAAACTGCATTTTCATAGTTATTCTAATAGAATCTTCTTCTTTCCATAATTTTCTTTACATCATGGTAACGTTCAGTCCACTTCAATAATCCTAATGCTGTGGATAACATCTGCCTGAACGGTACAAGACAGCGACGATGAATCCAATAGAATCTTCAATTCAGAACTTATTATTAAAATTGTCATTAAAACAAAAGTTGGGCTAGTAATTATACTAACCAAAATCTAAACTCATTGTGCATCTTAAATTGTTCCTCCCATCGTCTTAACTCAGTGGCAGCCAGATTCTAGCACAGACATCCAATCTTATCGAATCAGCTCAACGCTTACTCCTCTGCTTTCATCCTTTCTTTCATCAATTCATCAAGTAACTTTTCATATAGCATCAATTTATATCTGAGGCCTCCGCACGTACATATGTATAGATATGACTATTCGTTACAGGTCGATGACAAGCTAATCATTAGACAATGAGCTCTTGCTGTTCTCCGGTTATTAATGATGGTGCATAAATATAAATATGTAGTAGTTCTTAGCACATCAAATAATACAAGACACAAATAAACCAAGTAAGCTAACAATACTAAAGCCAAAACAAATCAAAAGTTAGCAAGCATTTCAGCTCAATTAGCAAATCACTTCAGGAAGCCAAACGGTTGAAAAAACCACAACATTACAAGGTTAGACGAACAATTTATTTAACCTATTTCAAAATGTACATTCATACAAATTCACATCTTGTATTTTTTAGAATTTTAATCCCCAAGGTCTGATTAGGTTAGTGGCCAAGTTAAGCCGTACTGCTAAGTAGCATGACTTCAATTAGAACACAACTCTTTAACCAAATAACAAATTAAACAAAATAACTCAACAGCAAACACAAAACCAAATCAAAGAACGCAACCAAGAACGCATGCCATATATACCTGTCTGAGATTACCAGCTAAATCTTTGTAGAACTGAACGCCCGGCTTGACCACATAGTCTGCAAGCACGCCTTTGATTGGCTCGCGCGAAACCTTCGTGGATTTAGTACCATGAGAGCCTTTGATTGGTTGAACAAGTTGTTTCGTTGTCTTATTGGTGCTAGAGTCGGCATGTAGTCCTTTCATCAGTTTCTCCAGAGGATTCCTAGCTGCATGACAAAATACATAACACGTCGGCTTAACTATAGGCCCTATAGACACAATCAAATTAAACTCGTCAAGATCGATGATGAATGAGAAAAATGATCGCAAAGGGTTCCCTGTGTAGTTCACCAGTGACTGGTCTAGCAATACAAACAGTTTCTTGTGCATTACATCATCCAAGACAAAAGCAAACTATAGCAAATAATAATATTTGTTATCAATTATTTTGCACGCTTCAGAATTGTTCAAAACGCTGCTCAGAGAATGATGCCCATGTTCAGGCCGATAATGCCTAGGCCCAGTAGTAACACAGGATCCAGCATGTTCTTCAATCTGCTGAACTAGGCGAGCAGCAAGACTGTTGGCATCAGGAAGGGCACCCGGCTGTCAAAACATACTCCTATAGAAATTCAAAATGGCATATGCATAAAATCAGAGCTTAGTCATCATGAACATACAATTCCATTATAATCATGGAAAGAAACAGGTTGGTAACGTCCAAAATGTTTCACCAGCGCTTCATTTGAGCCCTAGTGTAAGGATAGTAGACAACAAATAGCAGTAGAAATAGTAGACAACGCCAAACAGGATGGTAGCTCATGATGGTGATATCCACCTTTCATAGTCCATGATACAGAACCTAATGATCTGATCTAACACAGATACATTGATGATGATGATAGTGCTCTGTACGTAGACAGGTCCTGGCGATGGTAATTTTGTCTTACGTATTACTACGCACGACTTTTGTGGTGGGCGGCCAAATGTCCTTCCCGTAATAGATACATACTGACTGCAATGATGCACACACAAATCGTTTAAAGGCCACTAATTCCAGTTCATCCCGGGTTGGCTGTTTTTAGATTAATTTTCTTGTCCATTCAAAAAGTGGCGAGTTTCAAAAGCCTAAGGATTCAGCTCCGGTCTGGTTCAAGCACAAACAGAAAAAATAATCAGTGCATTGTCAACCTTGCAATTTAAAAGAAATGTAGAAGAAACATACGAAAAAAGAGATGGATATTCATAGTAGTCAACCTTCTATTGCAAGATGACTCATGATGGCGACGAAGAGGATAATGATGACGATGAAAACGATTATGACGATGAAGATCATTTTTACGATGATGATGATGATGATGAACATAATGATGAAGATGACAAATACCTCTAGTAGCTGACTTTGACACAGTTGAATTGACCGTGGCAGTAGAGCAACAGAAGGCCGGTCCTGTCTGGTACAGCTGCTGCTGAGACTGCCGCTGCTGTTGCTGTAGCAGCTTGTGTTGCTGGAAGCCTGACAGCAGTGTCGTGGGACCCATGTCTGCGCTGTAGTGAGACTTTGACCTTGATGACGACACGCTGCATGATCCCGTCGCACTGCTGTGCACGCTCACAGCTACCGTGACAACGGGACTCGCAGCTGCTTCGACAGCTTCAGCAGCTGCTGCATCATCAGCTGCGCACGACTCTGACAGGTAGTACGCAGACAGTGGGCGAACTCTCTCCCGCTGTACACACAACAGTACATTGCAATGTTATGTGCGGTTATATAATGAAAATATGATTTACTAGCTACAGCACAAAGAGTCCTCACCGACATAATCATAATAACTCATCAATTATTCATGCATCATTGGACTGAATAGATACAGTATAGCGACTTGATTACTAGATTGGACCTCAGATAATAATCAGGAAGATGCAGATAACTCCAGATATTACAGCTGAAAATTTTAGAAACTTCCCACAGCGCTCTCTTTCAAAAATACCGTGCACTGATTGATCCTTGTGTTGAATCACGACAAATCAACTTATTTCAAGTCTATGAAAGAGGGAAGGGCTGTATATAACGTCGCGATTGGGCCTTCAGTAAAATATTGAGAAACAAATGACCAATCAGCTACGTCTTAAGTCTACGAAAGTGGGATGGGGTGTTTCCAGCTTTTCCCTAAATTACTCATCTTCCTTACTATATTAATTGGATTGGACATTGAAGAGCGCCTTGAGAGGAGATACAGTGTAAAGGCCACGTGATGAGAGGCAGCACAAGATCGGGGGAAACATCCTATGCGCAGCCAACCCCACCCAAGAAACAAAAATACAAACCAAGCTTGAAAACTGAGCTTTCGAAAGCTCCGAGTCATAGCGGAGATGGAAAATCTATGGTCGACCCTAAATGAAACGAGATTAGTGGTCATTGCAAAAATTTATATGTGCTTAGATGATATCGTCAACACTTTCTACATTAACACGGGGAAGAGGGAGGGAGGGAAGCTACAATAATAGTTCCGGACACAATAGCAAATATAATAAACCTTTTTCTCTCTGTTCAAACTATTCCTGGAGTCGCTGCGTACTTCCAGCGCGTTGAGTGACATGACTCTCGTAGGCGACGAGGATCTCTCAAACTGTTCCGCTGCTGTGTACTGCGTCTTGGGAGAATTCTAAAACAGCAGTATTAATACTTTCCACGTGGAAAATGTAATTATGAAAAAACCAATGACAAGTATTAACAGCATCCTATGTTTGTTTTTCTTAATCAATATAATAATACTTGAAGCACTCACAGAAACAATATAATTATCAAAATTATTTGACAATAAAAACAATACTAAATATAAAGAAATTCTCTTGATCATCTTGGCAGTGTACAATACAGCTTATCAGAAACTTCTTCTTGACCAGTGTAACATTTACAAACAGATCAGATCTTTCCTTTTTTTAATTTTTAATTTTGATTTGCATATGAATTAACTACATAATTATTTTCAATCCGAAGATCTGCATCAGAGGTGGACAAATAGCGTAATACTAAATTCAGTTACAAAATATTAGTAAAACTACTAAATTATTTAAAAGTTGATATCCACTTGGATTGACCGAATAGGTCAGTCGTTAAGCGCTCACGCTTCGCAGCGAAGAGGTAGAGGGTTCGCCTCCCTGCAACGACTGATTGTGTTCGGTAGCAAACCTGGGCAAATTGTTAACACTCCATTGCCTGTACGGGAAGGACCTTTGGCCGCCCACCCGTGCTCATCGGCCTAGTCGGTCGGTGTAAAGTCAAGCGTAGTAATACGTAAGACAAATAACCATCGCTAGGACCTGTCTTCGGACAGAGCACTATCATCATCCACTTGCATTTCAAGATACTGCACAGATTACACTTCACTTTCCTCACAACCAAAGATATATATAATAAAAAAGATAAACAACTTTAGGAAAGAAGCTAGAAACAGCCCATCCCACTTTTCGTGGGTTTGAACGTCGCTGATTGGTCATCCGTCTGAACCTAAATTATTGAAAACCCAATCGATGACCGTTATTACGCACCGCATCCCACTTTCGTGGACCTGAAACGCGCCGATTCATTCTTCTTTAGTTCCAGAATTTTCAGCTGTAATTTCTTTAGTTATCTATCTTCTTTACTATATAATCTTTGCTCACGACACACACCAACATCAACATAATGATTCATCTGTAATAAACAGCACTGACCTTGAAGTCGCCGGAGAGCAAGGTCAACATGTCACCACTGTCCAGACGTCTGGCAATATCCACAGCAGTCTCGTTTTGCTGAAGAGATAAGCATACACAATATTAATCATGTAAGAAAATAGGGCCTACAACCAGCTTTACAAAAGGAACCTAAAAACAGAGTCAAAGTTACGGGGAGCATAAAAAATACGCGACGTGAACCTGCAATCAGAAGTCGGTACATGTGCTCAGCACACACAACTAGGGAATGAGAATGGCAGACTATAAACGAGTGATGCCGGTGATAATTTATTGCACGACTTTATCAAATGTTACAAGATGTGACTGTAAGTGTTAGTAGTAACCAATGCAGTAGACTGCCAGTTAGCGCACAAACACTCGCCAGTTAGCACACAAACACTCCAGTTAGCACACAAACACTCCAGTTAGTGCACAAACACTCGCCAGTTAGTGCACAAACACTCCAGTTAGTGCGTGTGCACTCGAGACGTACCTTATTCTTGATCTTCTTCTTGACTCCAGCCTCCAACAACAGCTTAGCAATCTTAAACCGACCCGAGAGAGCGGCGACGTGAAGGGCTGTTTCACCATTCTATAACAGATACAGACAATATAAACATTTACTTGTGTGACATAACGACCCTGTAGGGGGATCCATAAGTAGGTGGGTCCTACATGTATGACCCTGTAGGGGGGATTCAAAAGTAGGCGGGTCCTACACATAGGCGGTACCAATTTGACTATTGCATAATACTGTAGTAAAATTGTTCGTTACTGCTGACAATACGGAACCAAGTTCGAACAGTGCGATCGTTGACGTTCGATGTTCGCACGATCGAACTGCATCAGATTTACGAAGTAAATCGTTGCTCATCCATAATTAATCATGTTTTGTTCTCATGGCATTAAACAAGTCTTAAATACATTCACCAGTCAGCTGCGGCACCCTTTCAAGAAAGGGCGACTCACTACATTTAATAATCAATGTCAATCATGACGATCGATTTCAATCCTGGAGATAAATTTTAGGATTGCTGCAGACCACATTTAAGACCTCCCCATCCGGTGTATACCATCTGCAGCCGCACATATTGCACTAAAACTTTGCAAGTTGAAACAGGTAATTAGACAGCCTGACAAATTACTGAAGTAAATGCAAGAGTACAAAATTTTGTCTGCCCTTATTTGTTGGTCTATTTCGATACTCAGGATAGATACTATCTAGACCCACGAGTCAAATAATCAAATAGTCACATACTCTCTATCCACATCTAACAAATTCCATAAAAGGAAAAACTAACACTAAATGTTAATGATGTTGATAATGATGATGATGAATCTCAGAGATGGCAGTGGCGGACCTGCTCCAGCTGTGGGAGGACGCCCTGGCGGCAGCCGGAGGCGGTACGGGGCCCTAGTCTGACGGAGACTAGGACGGGAGACAAACAATAACATGAATCTCAGAGTTGGTGCGCAGTGACGGCTAGGCCGAATGCACAAGCGAAAGTCAAAAAGCTGCAAGCTTTTATGCTTACCTTATTGCGAGAGTTGAGTTTGCACCGTGCACTCAGGAGAATCTGTGCGACTCCAGCGTGGCCGTGCTTCGCAGCCGTGATCAGCGCAGTGTCTCCAAACTATCAACAATGCACAACCGCTTTAGTACGAGAACATGACTGTTTACAAAATTTGCATTTTAAAACATTGCATTTCCACAAATAAAGAGTTAAAGTATTTCATATGCTAGGATCAAGGATTAAACTGCACTGCATGCAACAACAAATGACAGTATTATCAGTGCTAATCAAATCAGTAGATTAAATAATCCATTTTGTACAATCATATTAGCCACCCGTGCTCATCTGGCCTAGTGCATCGGTGGTTAATGTAATATGCAAGACAAATAACCATCGCCAGGACCTGTCTTCAGACAGAGCACTATCATCATCACTATCATCATCAACACAAAACAACGCTTAGAGAGAGAGAGAGTAAAATAAGTGAGTCTGTCATCGTTCTTTACTAACATGGTTCTTGAGGTCCGCGTGACAGCCCGAGTAGAGGAGCAAGCGGGCGCACTGATTGTGACCTTTCTGAGCTGCCGAGTGTAACGATGTGAAACCAGCCTACACATACATACACACATACATATACACATAGACACAAAGATACATATGCCTACAACAAAGAACACCAAATACACACATCTAGATGCAAACAGATGTACACCGTTCACACAAATACATCCAAACACCAGTGATGCAGACATTGGCCTTGATGCCTTGCCTCAAGGCTGCCTTGAGGCGCTTTACTAGTCTTGCCTTGACCAATTTTCCAAATGCCTTGCCTTCAAAAAATGTTTTGGGCTTGAAAAAAATGTCTCGACTATATCATTTTAGTAGTCCTAGGCCTTGATTCCTTGCCTCAAGGCCTCCTTGAGGCACTTTACTGCCTAGCCTAGCCTTGCCTTATTTTCCAAATGCCTTGCCTTGCTTTGGACTTGGAAAAATGCCTTGGCCTTGAGAAAAATACCTTGACTACATCACTGCCAAATACACATACAGTCAATTCCGCCTAAGTGCACGTCGCTTAACTGCACACTCCGTTTATGTGCACTGTTTGGTCATGGTCCCGTTTAGAGCCCAAGCATGTCAATGCTATTTAACTTCGTTTAACTGCAAGACGGCTAACTGCACAATTTGGCTATCTGCACCATCAATCACAGTACGGTTTCCTATACTCCAAGCTAAATTAGCATCGCTTAACTTAACTGCACGGCTGTAAACAAAGAAGTGGTCTGTCTGCCTAGACTGCGGACCGTCTAAGACGAAACAGATATTCATTGATGTTAATAGATTTATTTCAGTAAGTTGACACCAGCGGCGGTAGAAGAAGAAAAGAGGGAGGATGTAGTTCAGTAATTAATTGAAACCAGAGCCGCCGAATGCTAACTGAATTGGACAGCTGTGTTTGTTGTGTTTATTATCATCCTGAACTCTACTGTGGGAATGGAAGTTTTGAGATGGATTATAACTCTAGTGAAAGAATTGTAGTATGTTGTAGAAACTGTTGTACACCTAAGATAGAAATACACTGTAGAATAATTGAGGCGAGAAAATATATAGCTTTGTCATCAATCTAGAGTATTGAAGTCATGAAAAGACTTGACAATATAATTGAGCAAACAGTGTTTTTGTTTTCTTTGTACAGTATTCAAACTAAACGTAACTCTGTGCAGTGACTAACTACAGATAACTGCATGCTCCGCCTAACTGCACGGCCATAAGACAGTCCCTAGGCCATGCAGATAGGCGGAGCCGACTGTACTATCAGTTATACAGCAACTCAATATCATTATTACCATATTTCCTAAGTCTATGTAGCATAGGCTCAGGCAATGCCAGTATGGTCTCCTCAGCCTGGAGTTTAGAAGTCAGAGCAGAGTGCGTGCACGTAGAACACGCACGCATAGTGCGCGCACGTAGAACACGCACGCAGAGTGCGCGCACGTAGAACACGCACGCAT